>CM045733.1:69302500-69357500 GCA_024760905.1 Plotosus lineatus | reverse complement strand
ATAAATGTCCAGAAACTTAATATGCAGTTTTTCCTCTGTCACCTAGAAAATAGGTCAAGTTAATGTCCACGCAAGTGTGAGTACATGTAAAAGCAAGTGAAAGTTACTGTCCAGAAGCTCAAGTGGGATGGATGGATGGACTCCATTCCTATAGCTAATGATCACACCACCTGCTTCATTACAATTCTCATGTGAACTTTAAGATTTCATCGTTTGAAACTCAAAGTTTGAATACATGTTGATCAGAAGCATGATTGAGGGGTACAGTCAATATTCGGTGTTGGACAAATTGAAAGAACCAAAACAGACATCTCCTTTAACATTGTCATAGTGGTACCTGTATATTTTATTTAACTTTTGCACTATATCACACCTTATTTGTCTGGATTTATTTCTATATTTTAGACATCATAAAGTATGCCAAATTCCTATGTAACATTTTACCATAAAATCAGTGATGAGACCCATTCTCTCTCAGCTTAATGTCCCTGTGTGTGTCTGCTTGTTTACTGTTGTTTTTCATGCATTAACTCAAGAAACACCACTGATCGTCACTATTTTTCGTATAGCTTTTCAATTGCATGGGTGTTTTTTAGTTTAGTACATAAAATATTTTCAGCACTCTGAGCTCACTTCCAAACTTGCTTTTCCTGAACACACGTGCACACACACCTTTGTACCTCTGTATCATGCTTCTGATCACCACTAAAGCTATTTTGCATCACTTTTTACACATTTCAGTGATATTTGTTGATTTTTACAGCACAGATTCTAGGACCCTGTTTTGATTCAAGCATTATTCATTCTGGATATAAGCAATTATTGAATGAGGTAAAGTGTGACATGGAGATTTATTTGGTGGAGTGGCTGTTATCTGTTATGGCTGGAAGCCAGTTCCTTATTTTATACAAAAGCCTAATTCTAATACTTTAAGTATTCATTCCAAAATTTTTAAAAGTAGATCGTTAGCTCTCCATGTTGTGCATGCTTGTCGTGCAATAATCATTTAATCTACTAATGGCAGCAGAGCAGTAATTCAGTTATCCCACAGAAATGATGCAATACCACAAATTATTTGATGGCATTCCATCTGTCAGAAAACAAGAAAAATGAGTGTATAATGTCTAATAGGAGTTTTTAATGTTATGGCTGATGAGTGTATGCATGTATTACCTCAAGTTTTATGAAAATTGGTAATAGATTTAAGGCATTTTAATTAGTTCTGCACAGACCAGTAGAGAGCATGTAATTGTCTTTGTCTCAGACCTTGTAGTCCTCGGTAA
The DNA here is from genome assembly GCA_024760905.1 of Plotosus lineatus. NCBI lineage: Eukaryota > Metazoa > Chordata > Actinopteri > Siluriformes > Plotosidae > Plotosus > Plotosus lineatus. The sequence goes on along the minus strand of CM045733.1, from coordinate 69,356,217 downwards.
CAGTGCATATACACTCGGGTCATTCAGGAAATGGATGCATAAAGGCTGTCAAATCAGCAGGCTGCTGTGAAAATGAAGGAGATGAGCTTGTTTGTCAGTTGGAAGTCTCACACCCCATTAGCTGCTGTCTACTTTTTGTAGCACATTAATGCTCACACATTGAGCTGCTGTCAGCTGCTTTTAGATCCAGTGCAATGCCAGTGTGATCAGGTAATATCAGAGGTGTTCGGCTTGCTCAAGCTATAAAAGTCAACAGAGCTAAAAGGTTTTCCTTTTTCATTTTCCCCCTCAGGTGTTTGAAGCCATGATTACATGGATAAAGCATGATAAGGAAGCACGTTTAGAGCACATGCCAAAGCTCATGGAGCATGTACGCCTGCCGCTGTTATCAAGAGATTACTTGGTTCAGGTAGTCTACTTGCTACTGAAAATGTGTACCTGGCATTCCTAATTTTTTTTCCCCTCTTCTTGGATCCACATGTATTACTGTTGGGTTTGTGTTTATGACTAGATTGTCGAGGAGGAAGCTTTAATAAAAAACAACAACACGTGTAAGGATTTTCTTATCGAAGCAATGAAGTACCATCTTTTGCCCGCTGACCAGCGGCACCTGATGAAGACAGACAGGACACGACCGCGCACGCCTGTCAGCCTGCCTAAGGTGTGAATTAATGTGTGTGCGATCTTTATTTTATCAAGATGGATTGTCTGACCTGTGCAATCATAGTTTTCCAGGCCTGAAATGTAAATATCATTTCTTTCTCATCTTTTTGTTCAGTTAATTTTTATATTTTATCAATACCATCTCTGGGAGATATATTGAGAAAGGAATGTGTTTTATATACATTTACTTAAAATTCTGCATATAATGTAAATCTGATTGAATAACTGCCTTCGGCTTCCATTAAAATTGAATTTTGATTAAACAGGGGGTAGAAAATAACGTTTATCTCTTGTTTTAGCACTTCGTCGTTACCTTTCAGTTCATTTTCTGAATTGCGTAATCCTAATTAGAGTCGCGGGGAGGCTGGCACCCATCTCAGGGGACTCTGGGCAAGGGCGGGGTACACACTGTAAATATTTAAAAAGAAAATAAAGATTAGCATGGATGGAGTAACCAAATTTTTTTTACAAGCAGAGTGAGAAAGGACATTATAATTTGTAACAGAAATGTATGCCAATGGTATATATTTATTTTTTAAGGTAGTTAATGTGACATGTCTGAAAGAGCATCGGTATTGGTCATCCTTACAGCATAATTTGTGTGTGTAAAGTAACTAATATAGTTAAGTGATACAGGACTTATTTTAACACAAATGTCCATAAAAAGAACTTTACTCAATAATTTTATCCTATGGTTCACGGACCAACTATTTCTTCCTAGAAGAGATGTAACTCCTTGGGCTGGTTGTCCATGCAAGTAAACAAGCAGTGAGCAACATTTTAGGTGATAAAACTCCCTGCATACTAAAGGCTATTATGTTTAGTTGTTGCTACCCTCCATTTTCTTCCTTTGACTTTTTATGAATTAATTATATACTGGGATCCCTCACTTTCTGCGGTTAATTGGGACAGAGATCCCTCCCGCGACCATCGAAAGTAAGATCAACCCCACCCCAACTGATGTATACGTACAAATATATGTGTATATAATATCAATAAATACATATTCAATGCTATAAATGCTTATAATAACAATTAAATAAACATTCAAAAATAATGCACAAGATGTAAATAAAATATAAATACACACACATACAGATGTGCACACACTCAGATGCCCACCTCACAAAAATGTAACCAGTTTTGATGGGAGATTTTGGGTTGTTTTTTTTTTTGTTTTGTTTGTTTATTTAGCGGGGGGGGGGTTCTTGCATAATTGGCCTTGTTTTTGTGGTATTTTCCTTAATTTTTCGCCCTATTCCTTAATTTCTTTATTTTTTAATTTGATGAATATTTAAAAGAAAAAAAAAAAAGCAATGCACTGAAGCCGCATGAATGGGAGTACGAAGTAGCGAGGAATCCCTGTCTTTAGGTCGGCTCAAAGTGATCTTTGAAGAATACTGAATAGTGTTTTCAGGGTGTGGTCTGTGCTGATGTTACGTTTTCTGTGATTTCTGCGCTTACTGTTTCTATAGCTATATACTTTGCACTCTGACATTTTCCTGGGACACAACTCGGCACTGGATGATAATTTATCGTAAGAGGCAATGACTGATCTTGCTTGATGGAATGGCTGATGTCTTGTGTGATTGTTTTAAAGAGATAGTAATAAATACAAATTCACCACAGGTATGCTTTAATTGCATACCTGCTGTTTTCATTAGTCTTCATCACTGAAGCTAATTTATTGCATTTTTTTCCCTTGTATGCTATTACGTATATTGTGTACCACATTGTTGCCCAGGCTGTTAGGTTTCCGGTCCACCAAATTAAGACTAGATATCAGATCATCATGCATATACTACAACAGAAAAACATTCTTTTATAACTAGTTTTTTGTTTAAGATGATGTCAGCGAAGTGAAAATCTAAGTGTATTTTTTTTCCTCCACCAGGTAATGATTGTAGTAGGTGGTCAGGCCCCTAAAGCCATACGTAGTGTTGAATGCTACGATTTTCAGGAGGATCGCTGGTACCAGGTGGCTGATCTGCCATCAAGACGCTGCAGAGCAGGCATGTGTTCTATTAGTGTCCCTGCCCTCACTGTTCACTACTCACAGTCAGCCTTGACCCTCTAACTCTGTATATGTGTGTGTGTGTGTGTGTATGTGTGTATGTGTGTATGTGTGTGTGTGTGTGTATGTGTGTGCGTTCGTGCGTGTGTTCGTGCCTGCTGATCAGGGGTGGTGTTTATGGCTGGTAAGGTTTATGCTGTTGGAGGCTTTAATGGCTCTTTGCGAGTGAGGACAGTGGACATGTATGACGGTGTGAGGGATCAGTGGAGTGCTGTTCCCAGCATGCAGGAGCGTCGCAGCACCCTGGGAGCTGCTGTCCTGGGGGAGCTGCTCTATGCTGTTGGGGGTTTTGATGGCAGTACAGGTGAGGCTACATTTACAAGTGAACGCGCGCGCACACACACACAGCAGGCATGCAATTTTATATTAAATATATTTGAAGTAGTTTTATATTAAATATTAATTTCTTCAAGTAATTTTATAATAAAATTTAATGATCAAAAGTCGGTTTTAAGCAAAGAAGCTGAATTCTAGTTGTCGGTTCCAATAGTCATAATCTATTGTTCGCTCATCTTGTGAATCAATGCATATTAACTTTTTTTTTTTTTAGTTTTTTTGTATCATGCAGAAAATACAAGGTTAATGTTTAACGTGTTCATGTATTTGCATTGCAACAGAGAGAATGGGCTATGGGAAAACGGGGAAAGACGAATACTGATAGAATGGTACACGCACCTTTTGCATTGTAACAGCATGGCTTGTATATCTAACTTTCTGTGCATAAGCAAATTTTTTTTTGGAGAAGACTGATATTTCAAGGCTAGGAGCTGTAACTGTAAAGGATGAAGAAACATGAAGGCCACTGAACACTATGGGAGAAAAATAAGTTTTATCATTTGAACCTGATAAAAGCAATAATTGAAATACAGGGATTCCTCACTTTCCGCGGGTAATTGGGACCGAGACCCCCCACGACCGCCGAATTTCGCAAAGTAGGAAACCCCCCCCCCCATTTGTATTTGATTGTTTTGATATATTTCCGAGATCACCCCGAATTGTTGGCTGCATTACCCTTGTCAGATATTTAAAGTTTAACACTGAGACATGTTGAACTTCAAATATCTCAAAAGGGTAATGCAGCCAACAATTCAGGGTAATTCTGGCCAAACGTCTGCATTTGGTAAAAGGACAAAACTTAATTATTTCTAATGTGTACTGCAACATGGCACAGGATTAGAAGAATAGTAGAAGGCTGTGTTAGTGGCAGAATGGATTAAAAGCAGTGAGTTAAGGCATGGCTCCTGTCCAGGTCCTCAATAAGAGAATACCATGTGTGGAGATTTGCCATATTTGTATTGGTTATACAGCATGTCATGTTTTCCATGTAATTGCTTGTGCACATATAGGAATTGCATTCTGGTCTTTGTTTCCAGGTTTATCTTCAGTGGAGGCATACAACCCCAAGTCTAATGACTGGATATTTGTGGCTCCCATGAACACGAGGAGAAGCAGTGTGGGGGTAGGAGTGGTGGACGGTAATAACGTTTTGCATTTTGTTAAATACACAGATAAATACAAACCCCAGGAGCTTCAGTTTCTTAGTCTTGTGTTTTTACTGCAGACAGACAAAAAAAAACAACTAAACTTTGGCAAATATGGGAACCTGCAGAACCCACAGTGTGCGTCCGTGCGCATCCTGATAAGGTTTTTCTTACTTTTTCCTATTTTTGAGTGTAAAAAAAACTCTTGTTGCTAAAGGTTTTCTGTACTTTTTGCCAGTTGTACTGTCATTGATAAATTAGGCCAGACAAAACAAGAGTCCCTTTTACCATTTAGTTTGGGTTGGTACCAAGTTGGTGCATGTGCTGAGAATCTAGGAAGAATAAATTAAAAGTATTGATTCACGGTGCAGCTTAAAGTAGCTTTTTGATTTTTAATAAGTACACTCGCTCACTACTATACACTTGTACAGTCTGATTTATGTGAACATCCAGTCATGCAATAACAATTCCAAGCAAAAAACATACAAATAAAAATGAAGAGATTTATGCTCTTGGAACATAAGCTTGAAGACAAAGCATGGTCTCCTCTGGGATTTTGAATGACAAATTTTTTTTTTTTTTCTGTCTGGAAATGTTATTGATGAGAGAGGTTTAAGGGAAATGGACAGACAGTGACTCGGAATCATTGTGTACATGTGGGGAGCAGATTGGTGTCTCAGCATACTTGAAAACCTGAGCCTTGATGTGAATGATTTTGAACAGCAGATCACCACAACAGGTTCAGAGAATGAGTCTATACCCAGGGTAGCCCCAGATTCCTGTTCCTGTAGTTTCCCTGCTGTTGAAGCCCATCCAGTTCATGATTTGATACAGTACGTTGTGTTCTTAGCTTTTCTTCTCACTATGGTTGTAAACTGCTTGCCCCTTCCTGTGTCACTTCAGACCAATCTGCTGTGTTTTTGTCCTGCAGATCTTCAACTCGTGCGATGTTTTTGTGCAATTCTGTGAAAACTTTGGAGACTGTTATGTATAAAATTCTTAGAGCAGCAGTTTCGGAAACATAATTCAGACATTGTGGCCTCCGCAACCATGTCATGTTTAAAGACACAGAGATTAGACATTTTATCCATTCTGATGTTTGATGTGAACATTAACTGAAGCTCTTCAGTTCTATCTTGATCGTATTAAGTTGCTGCTACATTATTGGTTGGAGAGTTGTGTACAGGTACAGGTGTTCCTCATAAAAAGGACAATGAGTGTATGTAATAAAACTGTTTTAATCCGATGAAAATGTATGTTTTCAGGTAAACTATATGCAGTAGGGGGTTATGATGGTGCATCTCGTCAGTGTCTAAGCACTGTAGAAGAGTATGATCCAGTAACTAATAAATGGGACTACGTGGCTGACATGAGCACCAGACGCAGTGGGGCAGGTACTGACCTAATCTGAATGTGCATGTGCATCAGAAACTATCATTTGTGCTCTGTACTACCATCTCGTGACTCTCTTTGACAGGCATACTAAAGTTGAAAGGATATAAACATTATATTTTACTGTGATGCATGTGCACAGGTGTAGGAGTGCTGAATGGGCAGCTATATGCAGCGGGGGGTCACGATGGTCCTCTCGTTAGGAAAAGTGTCGAGGTGTTTGATCCAGCTACCAACACCTGGAAGCAGGTGTGTGATATGAACATGTGCAGAAGAAATGCAGGTGAGCCTTTATCAGTGCAGTTACTGACTGTATTTTTCTTTAACTTAATAAAACATAAAAAAAAGAACTATCACAAGTTTTTAGATCCATCACTAAGTATTGAGTAGAGGTGACATTTTCAGAATCAGAATACTTTATTGATCCTGGAGAATTTGTGTGCACACAGTTGCTCCATACAAGTAAGAGTGAGATAAAGTCTCGATAAAGAAAATTTATGAAAATGATGTGTGTGTGGATGTATGTATGCGCGCGTGTGTGTGTGTGTGTGTGTTGTAATTTGATTATGCAGGAGTGTGTGCAATAAATGGCCTGCTGTACGTTATTGGTGGGGATGATGGCTCGTGTAATCTGTCCTCTGTGGAGTTTTACAACCCAGCAACTGATAAGTGGAGTCTGATTCCCACAAACATGGGCAACGGACGCAGCTATGCAGGTAAATCTCTACTGTTGATTCGTTCTTCTAAGACTCTTTTCTCCTCACACACTGTGTACACCCTGATTTTACTCTTTCATTTATTTATTTTTTCCTCCCCAGGAGTGTCAGTCATTGACAAACTGTTATGACTAAGGATGGAAGTGAGCAGGAGCTCACTGACCGAAGTGAATGGCCAAACTAGACATACCATCATTTAAATGTTCTGTGGGAGGAGTGTCTCTCAACTCCAAATCACGCTCGGCGTGTGCGCACCATGATGGTTTGTAAAGTCATTCCAGATTGACTGCTGAAATACCCTGCCATGCTCTTTAAAATGTGCCATCTGCTTCTGCTGATTATCATAGGCCACAAATTTTCAGTAAAAATGGCCTGGCTGGATGGAGCAGATTTAAAGGGTCAGGCAGGCAGCTGGAAATGAAGTGAGCATTCAGCCTGGCACACAGTTCTGAACTGCAGGTACAGTGTGTACCATCTCTCTGGTCTACTACTGATTTATTACACACCGTAGAGTCATCGCTGTCACCATGAAAACTTTAATGCTGAGATGGATCTCGGCTGTATGGGCTAGCTATAATTTCAATTATTCGTTGAAGGTGTGAGGTGGATGTTGCTGAATGGTCCATGAGATGGAATGTCGTGTCTTAATATGTACCACACGGGAACATGGCATATACTTTTATGTACTTTTACATGGGTACATTCTTTTATGGAGACTTTTTGCATATTTTAAGCTTGACAGATGCAGGTGCTGCGTAAGCAGAGCATTAACGCGCTCTGTAATCCTGTCTTTTTAAACTGGGTTTTAGTGTATACAACACGCTAACATACAAGCAGACTAAAATAGAAATAGAGTATTTTATGGTTAAACTGTTTGCTTTTAAAGCATAACAATGACCAAGCAGGCTTCATGATGACTTACGTTTTTACTTTTAGAAAATGTGATGGCCGTATTGTGTAGCTTTTCTCGGAACCAAGGATCAGTACCTGTGGGACACAGTTTCTCCGCCGTCACGATTCAAGCATTATCTACTCAGGATAATTATCAATAATTGATTGAGGCACAATAAAATAGGGATAAGTATTTAGATTGAAAGGGTTTATCTGTCAAGGCACAATCTGAATAGTTTTCTGTAATTTTAAATATTTGTTTTCTGTAGTTGTTGTATTATTCATTGAAAGTCCATTGTGACTGGTTTGAGTCAGCTGGAAATGCTGCTTGTTGTTCCCTGCTAACATTGTTTTGAAATTGGTTCCACAGAAATTCCACCAGAGTATAGAACAAAATATAAAAATGTATTTTTTTTTTGTTTTTTTCTTTTTACATTTTCAAGACTTTTTCCTTTTTCCTCCGCATCAGATGTGCCTCTTGTCATGAGGGCAGGCAGGCGTTTTCTAGCCAGCCCTTTCTAGAAGAAACGGGAGAAGAGAAATAAAGGTGAAGTCCGTTGGGCTTTTTACACCCGAGCCAGGCGGCTCATCGGACCGGTGCTTATCCCCGGATTCTGTATCGTGAAGCGACTATGAGTACAACTTCCTCCTGGATGGGACGCTAGTCCATCGCAGGTTACCTTCCAGTATATTTTTAGTGGTACCCATTTATATTGCTGGGTGAACAGAGGCACACTTGTGGTTAAGACATTTTTGCCCAGGGGTCTTAGCACAGTGGGGGGGGTCTCACTGGGATTTGAACTCACAACCTCCCGATCATGAACCTAGCACCCTAACCACTATGCCACCGGCCCCACGAGAAGAGAAATACCAACTAAGATAGATCAGCTACACCCTAATGACATCACTGTTCGGTTTCTGAACTGTCCACCACTGTCTCAGACATGGCTTCCAACAGCGAAGTTTTGACGGTTCAGTCGCAGTGCTTCATTGTGAATTATGCTAATCAAGATGGGGCATAGCGATCTATCTTATGATATCAATGAAGAGTAATACTGGCACACGCTACTCGGGCAGTAGTCAAGAATACCAAGAATTAGCTTTCCACCAATTAGAAATAAGAGAATATTTTGACTGAATACTATCATCTATTAACCCCAATCTGATTATGCCGTTCCCATGTTGTATGTACTAATACGCTACTACGACGTCACACGGTAGCAATAAGGTTGCAAATGACATTTTTGCTGAAATTGAGATTTTGACTTTATCGCGGCTAAACACTGATGCTTATAATGCCCCATGAGTATATTTAAAAAGCCAATGTTCTTGAATTTTTTTCATTAAAGGGCTGATTTATAAGAATATTGAGAGAAACTTTGACGTCGATCGTCTCAATACTTCCAAAATGTCACTTGTGACCATATTTTTCCCGACTGGCAAAACATCCTTCGTCTCACGACCTTCTTCAACACGGTTACGCAATATGATCAGTTAAACTTGGAGCAGGAATCATGGATACTCCTGGTGTCATATTTTCGGACTCACCTGAGTATTCTTTACTTCCTTTTTTTTTTTTTTTTTTTTTAAATAATACACTAAACAGGGTTTATCCCACAATAGATTGTACTGTAGACGCAACTCTGCAACGTTACTGATGGGAGCGTGGTTGATACCAGCTGCTTTTGTGCCATAATGTGTTGAATACTTTGCACATCTGTGTTGGGGCACAGAGAAACAGGTCATTAACACTATGGGGAAATTGTGTCAAATAAATGTCAATACTCTGCTAGTGTGCACTTTTACCAGGCAGGCCTGTCCACTTATAAGACTGAGGAGCCAGTTTATTAGGTGCACCAGCCTCTTACCGTTTTAAAAGATGAACTGAAATAGATGAATATGATTTCACAGCATTGTGGTATTGGGAAGAATGTTGTCGCCATGTACAGTGTTGTATTAAAGGCACATTATTAGTAAAAGGTGAAGGTTCAACACAATACGCATCTTGTGAATTCAGGTCGATTGTCCATGTATAACTAAAAGAGCTAGGCCGGTTACTGTGGTGGTAAACACTTAGTTGCCAGATATGCCAAATTTCCCAGTTTTAATTCTCTGCAATTTGTTTTATTCAGCTTGAGCAGTAGATAATACAGAGTAAATTTAACAAATTGTTGGAAAACCAGTTCACTGGATTTGAAATAATGAAGGGAATCTGAGCCAATTGAATGAAGGTGGATGGCTTGAGGTATCGCTTTCATGAGTAGTTTATTATTAGATAGCCCAAACACTGGACCCCCCCCCATGTTTATTATTGCTTGACATATATATAATCCATGGTGGTGTGCTTTTCTTTTTTTTTTTTTTTTTTTTTTTATATATATATAAATATAAACTGAAATTTTGTTTTGTCAACTTTGGTTCACAGGAAATTTTTCATTAGAAGTGTTAACACTTCTTCTTTCCCCTGATCTAATCAAAGCCAGTTCTCACACATCAAGGAGTACTTCCCTGTCACATGACCCTAATTTACCAGGGAGGGAGAGGCATGCACATTGCTCCACTGTGTCATGCAATGCAAGCCAGATGCATTTTTCAGAACTGTTGCGTATACATATTCAGGAGAGGTGTAACATGCTTGGAGGAAAGCTCTATCCGCCCCCTCATATGCGTGAATTTTTGTGATGCCTATGATTGGCTAGTGTCGTATAATTTAATGACAGGAAAGAGATCATATGCCATTCCCTCCCTCCTCCTTTCACTGAGAAAAAAATTGACTCTCGTGGGCTCCTCCAGTCGGACATCATTGCTATGCTTGTTTCAGTATAACAGTGACCAGGACTTGAGCACCTGTTACCTGTTTCACTCTCGTCTTCAGTCAGAAGTGGTGTTGAAATGAGAAAAAGGTGCACATGGAACCTGATAAAATGAGTGAAATGTGTGTAATCTGAAGGAACTTTCATATGAACCTGGTGCACCTAATATCAAAGTGGCGATTCAGTCTACATTTCTGACTCACTGGTTCTGGAACCTGAAGCTGCTCTTACACTTGTGCTGAAACAAGCAGCATTTGTGTGACTGCCTCTGTTTATTTAAAAACAAACAAACAAAAAGATGTTTTCAAACAACTTGCTCTGCTTTTTTAGGAATTTTCCCGGAAAATCTCGATCCAGGTGCAACCGGCACCAAGTAAGACTTTTAAAACTGTGCAGTATCGTCCATGCGGTCATTTCACAGGCTTTCGGCACAGAGATTCGGGTCTTCTGCAGTGGTTTGCTTGTTGTCCCTTTTAGCCTTTGGCTCGTCACCAAATTAAACGTGACGTTGTAAACATGGAGCAAATTGAATGCAACTTATTCTGTGTGCAAGTAATTCTCATTGCCTGTGTAAAAGCAGCTGATGAGGATCTACCAGAACCAGGACGTGTTTCAATGGCAATAACAGCTTCACCTGTGTAAAGAGCTGAACTCAACACTATCACAAGCACAAGTGAAATCATTTGAAGTATTCTTTCTTCTTCGTGAGGATTGGTTTGGCATTCAAATTTTTTTTTTTCCTAACAGATATATTTTCTACAGCATGAGGACTGGGTGGGAGTTTAAATATAGTCCAGGAAAAGCAATGCAGATGCTTTTTAATAAAAAGCTCTGAAGAACTTTCACAGACACATTTATTCAGGTTTAGAGCCACTGTTGCAGTGCGATTACACAAGCAATGGGTTCTTATATAAGCTGTAAATATGAGAGAAAACCGAGTTACGGAAAGGAACTTCATTAGCAGTATTGTTTACGATAAGGTTCAAGTTGTAGGAGAAACAGTATTACGTACATTACATGTCTTCAATTGTGACTATGCAGTTAAAGTTTGATCTTAAGGATTCATTTATTTTCTTTAACTGCTTAATCCTAATTAGGGTCGCGGGGAGACTAGCGCCCATCTCGACCGACTCGGGGCGAAGGCAGGCGGAGTACATCCCAGACAGCCTGCCAGGTCATCGCAGGGCAGAAACACGCTGACGGCTTGGCAGTCTACTCCTGTCGGAAGTAAGCAATGGTTCTTTTACATGAACCTCTCACCAGAGACAGTCAGAGACACGGCCGGCTTCTGATAAGCCATCATGGAGCGTGGGGCTTGAACCCCCAACCTTAGGATTAGTGATCCAGCACCTTTACCTCCAGGCCAGCACTGTCGTCTTAAGGATTTCTTTTCTTTAATAATTTCACTATTTCAAAGTTGAAGATAATTTGAGGCACCACACAGTGGTGTTGTGGTTAACACATCTGCCTCACAGCAAGAAGACCTGGGTTCGATTCCCAGCTCGGGTGTTTCTGTGTGGAGTTTTCATGTTCTCCCCCCGTGCTTGTGTGGGTTTCCTAATGGTACTCCAGGTTCCTCCCACGGTCCAAAAACATGCACAGTAGGTTAATTGGCTGGTCCAAATCTCCCCTAGGTGTGAGTTTTGGCCCTGCGATGGCCTGGCGAGCTGTTCAGGGTGCACCCCGCTCTCGCCTGGGATCGGCTGAGATGGGCGCCAGCCTCCCCGCGACCCTAATTACGACTAAGCAGTTCAGAAAATGACCGAATGAAGACGGTTTAAATCCCAGTATTGCAGGGCACTAAATCTCTGTCCTTTATCAATGTCACAATTTTATTTTAATATCACTGCAGTGGGTGACATCACATCATTGCCATATATGGGGGTTGGTTTCGGGTGTAATCTGTGGTTGTCTTGACGCATGTGGATCCCACATTATTTCAGGCTGCAGTGAAGGGTTACTTGAGTCGGTGAAGAGGAAAACCACGACACTTTTCACTACAGTTGCCTTAACATGTCTCCTTTAATAGGGTTCGGGAGAGTGTCGTGGTTTTCCTCTTAAGGAATCCCATCTGCATCTGTCAGAGATGATTGTAACACCCAGATGTTCATACAGCTCGTACAAGTATTGTATAATAATTTTCACTATATTCGCTGAAGTACTGAAATTTTGTATGAACGTTTAATGTGGACGCCGGTCATCTGTACACAATGGACTTTAATTTCTTGTGGAATATTTCAAAAGAATTGCTAAATCTGCATTTCCCACGTGTTATGACAACTGTGACCACTGGAGGGCAGCAACAGGGAGTCATGAGCAGAATAAAAGCAAAAGCAATACAATACTACCAGGTCTGCATTTCTTTTGTGTGCCTGTGATCATGAATATTTGAAAACTAATGGACGTATTTCCATAATTTTTGGGCCGTGGATGAATGAAGAACTGATAAATTTGGGTGATCTATTCCGAGCTCAAAAAAAAAAAAAATTAAGGAACTGTCCACAAGGGGGCACCGTAAAATTATATCATATCCAACCACTGTACAGAAGAATTGCGCTGCCCGCAATATAAATATATATATATATATATATATATGCATTCCACATCCTCATTCATTCATTCATTCATTCATTCATTTTCTGAACCCTTTAATTATAATTAGAGTCACGGGGAGACTGGGCGAGGGCAGAGTACACTCTGGACAGCTCGCCAGCTCATCGCAGGGCAGAAACATGCTGACGGCTATGCAGCTACTCTTGTTGAAAGTCAGTAATGGTTCTTTACCAGGGGACAGCAGTGACAACCCGGGGAGAGTGGGGCTTGTACCCCTAACCTTGGAATCAGTGATTCAGTACATTACCACCAGTGCCCTAGCATTCCACATCATAAATGTAAATACACTTTCATTAAAATTGTTGACTAATGAAGAAATTTAATCATCAGCAGTTTGTGAACAGGATCAGGGAAACACTTGGGGATAGTTACAGTGTCTGACCGGCCGGTCATTGAATGTTGTCCCCGAACAACATGCTTTCTTTTCGTTTTTAATGTAATAGAATTAAATATTCACCTTTCATTTATTCATTTTCTAAACTGTTTAATCATAATTTAGGGTTGCAGAAAGATTGGCAGCCAACTCTGGCCGAATGCGGGGTACACCCTGAACAGCTTGCCAGCTTATTGCAAGGCCAGCAATCATAGAACCATTCACACTTGCAGTAAACCAGAGGGCTGATTTGGAACTGCCAGTCAGCTTACGGTAGTGGGAGGAAACCAGAGTACCTGGAGAAAACCCACACAAGCACGGGGAGAACTATTCAGTGAACCTGAAATCTGCACAAATATGCATTGCCATGGAAATAGCCCACACATGGTAACACCACAGGCTGGGCTTGTGGTATGTGAAGAGCTCAGCTCTTGATTACTTTGTTTTGATTCTCTTGTACATGGAGAATTCATCACTGAACAATCACAGCTATTTTCTTTACAATTAACACAATGTTAGAATATTGTGTTTAGGGAAATGACATGTCATGTGACAGGATGTGCTGCTTGGTTAAAAACCACTGTGTGTTTTGTCCGTGACACGGAGCATTATTTTTCTGACTTGGCAATTCAGGACGGTCAGCTTGTTTCGACAGAACATTGTTGAGATTGCGAAAATGCTTTCAGTTCTTAATTCTAGAAAATAAACTGACATGTTGGAGCTGAATTATTTCATTTTATGAACATGTGTGTGAAGAGTCAGTGCGTAGAAATGTAACTGACTGCACCCTTTCCAGCACATTGGAGGAAGTGCTTTCTCTGTCCACGGTCCCAGGAGACAGATGAACACATCCAAGCCTACTGTTCGAAGTCGTCTCCGTCTGTCTGTGGGTGACTAAACAGGCCAATTTTTTTGATCTGCTGATTTACCCACTGATTGTGCTGGGAGCTGCCGATCCTGTGTGTCGCGTTGGGTGGCGAGCTTCAGTGTCGGCTTTGAGCTGATTTTCCACAGCAGTGACTCCATTGCTTTTGCCACGTTTCCAAACCGCCAGGTCTGGAGCCACCATTTCCCAACATATCTGCAGAGATAATGGACGTCCACGTAATAGAGTTTGGGGTGACATTGGAGTTGATTTCCTGCTCTGAGCTGTCCGTACTGAATGTCCTTGGGCAGGCGACCATCCCTCATTCTGAAAAATCACGAGCAGGATGGAAGCTGCAGGGCATCTTCGCTCCAGTGAGGACTTCCTTGTTTGGTAGCTACAGCCTGCAGTTCACTTCCTTTCTCGGTAGTTCAGTGCTTCTCATTTATTTTCTGTGGCGCCCCCTCGAGGAAGAAAAAAAAAAAATGCCCCCCCCCCCCCCCAAAAAAAAAAGCGACTATAAATAGTATTGTTTGTCGATAAAAATTGTTATTAGTACACCTCTGCATAACATTTTATCTTTATTAATATTAAAAACAAAGAAATATAGTTCTATTTACAATAAAGAAAAACTTCATTAACATTGTTTATAATCTGCATTAGAAAAGATTTAAAGTGCACCTGTGTGCCTGAAATTAAAAACACATACTTATTTGAACTCGATCAACTTATTTATGTTTTAATATCTCGGTCTCTCTCCACCTTTCTCTTTGTTGCTGTTAGAAAATTTTCCGTGTTGTTTCTCGAGGGGTTGTTTACTACTGTACACTTCATATCGTTTGCTAAACCATAGCGTGACAATGAGAACGCCACTGCAGACTACTGGAGTGGAGGTGTACTTACACTTAATTTTCGTACACTATTCCAGAAAAGCATGTTCCCCAGGGTCATACGCGACCCCCCAGCATCACACCGCTCGCCCCAGCATCACACCGCTCGCCCCACTATTTGAAAAGCACGGCTGTAGTTGCATATAAATATTATTTGTATTCAGTCCTGAAAAGTTGGGGAGTTAGTGAGGACTCAAAACAGTAATATGCCTTTAAAAAAGTGCACTGTGCAACATTTGTAACAATCCCCTCTTATCCTTAGAGGCTGCCATCTCTCTCTCTCTCTCTCTTTTTTTTTTTTATAAACAGGAAACCAGCACTGTACAGGCTTCGAATGAAATGTCAGTTGGTTCAATCAGGAACTTCCTCACTAGGTGCTTTTATTCCACACTAAACCATCCACCACTACTTTGGAACAAGAAGTGTCTCCTTTCTAGGCACAAATGTCTCAAAAGCCATTTATTGGAGATGCACACACTGGATGCAGATGTCCTCACATTCCAATGATAAAGACCTCGACTGCCTCGTTATTGCTTTTTTTTTTTTTTTTTTTTTTTTTTTTAAATGGCACAAAAATAGAAATACAACCCTTTGCCATGCAAAATCACTACTGACACTTATATACAATACAAGCAAACGACATGTTAATACAGGAAACTACAGAGTAAAGATGGGTCATTGAACAAGAAAGTTAAAAATGAGTACAAAATAATGTTTGTTTAAAAAAAAAAAAGAGAGATAATAATCAGCATGTAACCTTTACACAGTGGCATAAGATGCATTAAAAAAAAACATCCTTCAGATACAATTAGTGCTTAAATGTACAAGGAACGTACGGGGGGGGGGGGGGGGGGGGGGTTTGGACAGTCGGGCGCATTCTCAGAATGCTGTGCAAATAACATTCACCAGTTCCTCCACCCTTCATAAAAACATCCCATTTTAAACTCACCAGTATAGACTGAGTCATTCAAAAGCTGAGAGACCTCGAATTCTCATTTAGTCTCTCTCTCTCTCTCTCTCTCTCTCTCTGCTTGTGCACACCTTGGCGTCAGTCGCAGCCTTCCTGCACGTAATGCCCAGAGGTTCTCCAGCAGGGTTTCACTTCCGGGCTGCTTTATCAAGCATGGAAACAAAATACAAGTGAAAGATCTATGGAAAAGGATGATTATTTCTAACTGCAGTATTATCCGGGTTGTCATGGTTTCAGGGGCGCTACAGTGTCCTCCAGGAAGGAAAGCTAATCTGAACAAGTCCATGATGACCAGGACGACACGTGACGGTCGTTGTTTGCGCTGGGAAAGCGGATGGAATGTAGGATTGATAACAAGCCAGGGATTTACTTTCTGTTAAATTAGCACAAGTTTCCTTTTTCCTCACACCAAGTTAGGGCTCAGGATTTCAGTAAAGCAACCCTGCCCTAGAGGACACACACACACACACACACACACACACACACACACACTGAGTGAGAGACCATTTGCCAGCCTGGCAGATAAACTAACCGTGGGTTAAACAGTAACGTCCTGAGTATCAGTGAGCACAAACTGAGCCTTCGGACCGCAGAACTAATCTTTCTGACATCAGTTTAGATATTCGGTGCACATTTCCTGATGCAATCCATGATCCGTTATTCTTTCATTCTTTCATTCATACACATCCGAGGAGAACGGGAATCGAGAAGAGTGAGGAAATGCTAGAAATAAATACACATCTAGTTCCACAGTACTCACAGAGAAGGAATACTGCACGACAGTCAGGCTCAAATTCAGTGTTCAGTTCTCTGGTCAGTCTGATCAACTCTTTGGTCGATGAGAAAAGGATTGTAAGAAACAGAAAATGAAGAGCACCACATGTTCTCCTGTTAGACCATTCAACTCAAAAACAAACAATAAACAAAAGCACAACATTCCAAGTATAATATCAGTAACTTCTTTTAGATGAAGTGCGATCGTACTGTAACAAACACTGCATACACACAGGATATCATTTATACACAGATGCAGAATTCTGCTCAGAATACAAACCTCCAGTGCAGGGGTGGGCAATCAGTTTGGCTCGGGGGCCACATTGACTTAAAATTTAACAAACGGGCCGGGTCAGGAAGATACAAAAAAAAAAAAAAAAAAAAAATGCATTTTTAACAATACATATCAAAGATAAACAGAAAAAAAACATCAAAATATTCACGTACCCTTCAGGGGGAACAGTGTTGTTGACCCATTTTTGCCAGAGCATCGAAGCCTGCTGGTAATTCTGTTGTGGTTCTCAGAACAAATTTGAGGCGTTCATCACTCAACTGGAATCTGTGGGCCGCTTTGTTGGTGTTCATCACACCAAAAGTCTGTTCACACACGTATGTCGATCAGCATCAGATTCTTCAAGAAAATGCATAAACTGACGATGGTGAAGTTTCACAATGCGCTCGAGCTGCACCACAGGTATACACAGCGCTTCCGGGTGAATTATACATATATCCTCGTGCTTGATTCTTGGATGGAAATTGCTCGGATGAAGGTGTTTTGCTGAGCCTGCAAGCTCGCAACCGACCTATCAGCGGTAGCCGGACGTTCTTGCGGTGACACGTTGCTGGAGAAGTGGCGGCTGATGTTGCATTCTTTTAAAACCGAAATGGTTTCTTGGCAAATAAGACTTTGAGCCTTTGACTGGACTTCAGTGAAAAAGTATTTCGGTGTCCATTCCTTATGAACCACCCGGCATTCACTGTCCACTTTTCTTTTCTCCGACATTGCTGCAGATGGGCTCTGTTGTGCAGTAGAAGAGTGATAACTGGAAGTAGCTCGAGATCCGCAAACCCAACTGACTGCGCCTAATGCGCCACTGGTGTTGAAATGCTGTCGTTACAAGTCAAAGCCAAATGAATGCAATCGATCAATCATTCACATCAAACACGAATTTTGTACCAATCACTCTTCGGTTTCCGGATTAACAAGAACGACAGGGCCGGATGTGGCCCGTGGGCCACAGTTTGCCCACCCCTGCACTGGTGTGTCATGTCCCCATGTGTTTGGTACTAAAGCTTTAGTAAATCGTACAAGTCTGAGAAAGATGTGTACTGTGGATATGGTTGGAAGTCCAGTTCTCACTGTCCCCACACACACACACACACACACGCACGCACACACACACGCACGCACACACGCACACACACACACACACACACACGTCATGAATCGGCTCAGGTGCCAAGCCTCCCTCGTCATGCTGAGGATTCCTTACTATGATTAAATAAATGCAAGCAGGCAAAATGTAAATATATAAAACAACAACAACTGGGACAGAGAGAATGTCGTCCTGCTGATTCTTTCAAACTGATTGGAGTGTCACACTGGGTTGCTAGGTGATGGGATGTAGCCGTGGATGTTGCGGTGCTCTTAGGGGAGGCGTGGGCTTTGCTCTAGATGGATTTGGAGGAGTCCTGCTTGCTGATAAGGACCTCGAGTAGACGCAGTTTGGCTTTGATACGCTTATATTCCTTGTACTCATCCATCATAGGTATGCGGTCCTCCTTCTGGACGTTCCTATGGGAAGAGCAGCGGCTTGGTTAGTGGAGCAGACGCAAGGTCTAGTTCATCCTGAATAAACAGGCTCACCCTTCCCACATCTTTTAGTGTTGAAAGCATGTGACTGCTACCTGCTGGCTACCTGTACACTAAGCAATCGGTGATCCTTCAAACCCCTTTTTCATGAACTTTATCTTCATCTTTGTGGAAGTTCTGAACAAAATGTGCATTTCCAACATGGCTGCCAACAAGATGACCAACCATACAACTGTATAATCATACAACATTTATGGAATTTGGGCAGACGCCCTGATCCATAAATCGAATTTATACAAATGAGCAGATGTGGGTTAATGGTCTTGTTTAAGAGCCCCAACAGTGGCAGATTGGTGGGACTAGAGTTTAAGCCACCAACCTTGGGATAAGTAATCCACAGTCTTCCCCAGTGAGCCATTGTTTAACCATATAAAAAGCAATGGGTCAGTTAAATTATAGACACTTTGCCAATATATATTTACTTTCATGTTACAATGTAAGATGGTAAGATTGATTTAACCATTGAAAATAAGGTGCAGTGAATTATGGGAAAAGGTGACTCAACCGCATTTAATATCCGAGCTCTCTGACTCAATTATCAACTCCTGATGCTGGTGGCACTGGAGCTCGGTTCTCATGGTGTGTGTGTGTGTGTGTGTGTGTGTGTGTGTGTGTGTGTGTGTGTGTATGCAAGCAATTTTTTTTGTCATGGACACTAAGTGTAAAGAGTTTTCTTTGGTAAAAGCTGTAAACATCTGGATGTTACCTTCCGTTCTGCTTGTAGAACTCGTCCTCGAACTCACGAATGGTCTTCCTCAGCTTCTTCTTCTCTGCTTTGGCTTTCCACAGCTGCTCCAGGAGCTCAGGCCTGCGGGAGGCAGGACGAGTCGTGTTTATTAGTGACCAGTTTAAATCCAGTCCTCTGATTTAACCGAATAAACATCTGTTCCGTGATTATTATTAATTAGAATATTTAATAGTCGGTGTGTATCATGCACACGGTATGTGTTCGCAATGTAAAATGTAATGAAGCTGAAACCATTAATACATATCGCATGGTAACGTGTCGTGATATCCAGCAGTAGCTTCTTTGGGAATTAGTTTCACTGACTTAGATAAAATAAAAGATAATATGGGCCACACTGTGCATGAAATATCAGTTACGAGACACTGCACTTGTTGAACGAAACAATATCATGTTACAGTATTACGGCGCACATCACGTGACCTGCGGCTGTATACCAGCAATGTTCGCTATACAAGGTACTTGTTCCATTATGACCACTGATACTTAGAACACATTAAAATTTTTATCGGGTTTACTTCTATTATTTAATCACAATGTTTGACTTTCGTTTAGCATTGATGCGTTTAAGATTCGCCTCAAACCAAGAGTTTCAGTCAGAGCTATGTATACAAAATCGTGTACATGTACAAACGCTGACTCTGAGCAGAGTTGGAATGGTTCAAACTGGAGTGTACACATGGAGTAGTGAATGTGTTGTTGTTCACTAGAGAACAGAGCTAGGCAGGTGATAACACTTACATTGACGAGGCGTTCGAGCTGGACAAACGCTGGTCGTTGGTCAGTTTGCCTGAGCTTTCGCCTATCTTTGTTCTCAGGATGCTTTCGGGAAAAGGCTTCTGGGAGTTGGGCTGGGCTGCCGGATCCAAAGCAATGATGACCTCGGACTCATCACTCTGCATTCCCCCACTTTCCTGCTCATCCTCTTCCTCCTCTTCGATCTCATCGCAGAAGTGGGCAGTCTCACCCTCGATGATGGGCTGCAGGATCTGATTGCGTCTCTTGCTGGTGGGTGAGGCCTGGAGGAAGGAAATGGCAAGACGATAAAAGGGAATAAAGGTTAAGCCATGACACTTTCAAGTTTGATGTGTCACATGAGCTTGAAGTCACATGATGACTGTTCCAAAACAAAACTGATGCTGACATGAGTTTCTTTTGGTGAACTTTCACCTACTTACTGACTCTTAATGCAGTGATATACATGTAAACACATCCACCTTGCTTTTGTGAAACCACTTTAAGAATGTGTGCTCTCTAAATATGATGTCACAGTTTACATAATTCCCAGTTATTTTTAACATGTTGGAATATATGTGTGTAGGGGGGTGGAGGGTGGGGGTGGGGGATGAAGAAGGAGAAAACCGTACAATAATGGGTGTGATGCTGACGCGGGTGAGCATCTGTTTCACCAGCCGGTATCGGTCATACAATGGTTTGACAATCAAGCGTTCTTCACGTGTGACCTGGAATATATACACAAAATCAGCAGTGACCTAGAGAGCACACATTTCTCAAACACTATTATAATGTTTACAGATTGGGATTGTAAAAAAAAAAAAAAAATCAGAAGCTGCTTTAAGAAGACCCCTGGCACCAAAAGGTGAAACAGGAAAACCTTCACAAAATACTGAATATTAAAACATGTCATATACATCAGTATTTCCCTGCCTGTGTAAATTTTGATCCTGCATCGTGTGCTCTGAATTCGTTTGTTTTTTCCCCTGTAAGAGAGCCCACTATTGCTATGACATTCTTCATGATCGTCTGCAAACAAATACTGAAATGTTCTTGTAGCTAAAGGTCAACCAATCCCCTGATGTGTGTATGCAGCACTGTGTCAGTTTAACCAGCCCTTTATTTTGATACTTGTGTGTAATGAACAATTATAGTGAAGGCATTTGGGATTTCCTGATCAGGGAACAGTGCCTGTCTCTGTCTCTCTGTGTATGAGACAATAATTGTGATAGTGTTGAGACTTACAGGACGGCCATGCAGTCCCTCATAATACAGCAAGTTCTTCTGCAGCACTGTCTTCTCACTAGCAAGCTGCTCCTTGCTCATTTTCTGTTTGGAAGAAAAACAACAGCATCAACACTACTACTACTATTATTATTATTATTATTATTATTATTACATCAGATCTCTTAGAAACACTACAGAGGAATGGCTCCAGCTGTACTGACCCTGATGTCTGCAGGCCAGCCGTCCTCCTCTCTTTTGGTTCTTAGATGCTGTTCAATGATCTGGATCGTCTCTTCGCGGGTGGGCTGGCGCCCCTGTCCTTCACCCTCTCGATCAGCGAGGCCCTCGGGAGACGAGTGTTCCAATGTGGAGCCGAAGCTTTTCGGCAGTGTGTTGCTGCGTGGGCGCGTCTGTGGGGTCAGTTCGCTGTCTGCCTTGTGTCTGGCATCTGTGCAGAAACACACAGACCGGAAGAGAAAAACAGATGTTAGGGATATAATTATAAAAAAAAAAATGGAGGTTGCAGCAAAGAATAAGCAATATTCCACTGTAATAAAAATTATTAAATACATTTTTTTAAAAATCAAATCAGCTCAGATAGATCTGAGTGTCATAATTTGCTTCTTTTGCTTGCACTGAAGCTAAAATCCTGCATGTTTGCAAATATTACATCAAACTGCATCCAGTGGGTGTAGATGGACATGTGGATCATGAGTAAGTAATTTCTCTCACTTGGTGGCAACATTATAGCTCCAGTGCAGCAAGAGAGAAGCGAAGACGACTAGACGAACACCAAACATGTTTTGGATGACAGACTTACTGCAGAAAAAGAAACTATCTGGAAAAAGGAAAAATTGTGCAAATTCCAATTTTTTTAAAAATTATAATTCTTATTCAACAGAACATTTCTGAATGTGCACACAATGAGAATAAGTTATGAAACCATATTCGTTCAGCAGATATCTAAAACAGAGGAATGCGGGAAATAGTCTGCTTGTAGAACTGAGGTGCAGAGACAATACATCACCCATCCCTTTAATAAGGACACAACAAAAGCACACACTTTATATATTAAAAAAAGAAAGAAAGAAAGAAAGAAAGAAAAGCGGACTAAAAACCTGACATATGGCTGAGAGTCCACCCACGGGGGAAATGGTACTATAACGTCGCAGTCAAACAAAACCAAGGAAAGAGGACAGTAAAGAGGACCACAAAATAGCTCTAATGTCTACTTACTGCTGCTTGAGAGTACTTACAGAATTGGGGTGTCTGTCTAGAGACAGTGAGGGGGCGTGACTGTGTAAAATGGGGTGTGTTCAGAGCGGACGAGTGGCGTCTGTGCAAGTGAAGCACTGCCTGGTGCCTCAGGGACGCTTTGGGTAAGAGGTGCTGTCGTCCTGTTGATCGGGTCATCCAGGGGAGTTTAGTTAAAGAGAGAGAAAAACTTATTCGACAGTGCACCTCTGAGGGGGCGTCAAATGGTAATGGAGAATGAAAAGGGTGGCGGCCAATCAGAATCGACCAACATGTGAGAGTGGGTGGGGGTACCGTATGACATGGAGCAGTGATGGGAAGACCTCTCTTTTTTTGAGGGTCGCACTGTCCATTACTAAGCTAATGTTAATCACTGTGGACCAACTCAAAACCCAGGCACCCCCGCTGGTCACTCACTCCGGACTTACCTTTAAGTTGTTTTCGGATTTTGGTGAGGTCGGTCATCCACTTCAGGACTTTGGGATTAGCTACCTTGTCAGCATGAGATGGCTGGAAATAAAACACAAAAAACAGATTTCAATGATTTATAGTCTGATGACATAAAAATGTGTACTACTGTATATACACTATGTACTGAACCAGAAGACGTTTTGTGTGTGTGTGTGAGAGAGAGATACAACTGTGATACTTTTCATTAATAAAAGAAAAACTATCGTCTGAAAAGTGCAGTCATCACTTATAATTCATACACTTTGTGTAAAATTCAGCAAATTCCTCCTCACGGTCTATTGGTTGTCTGGTCTGTCTGTACGCTTAAAAAAAGCCTGGGGTTTGTAAACATTCCTGGCTCTATACAGTAGAAACAAAACCTGGACCACTGTGACCCACTCCACTATTTCAGCCAATCAGCAACAGGGGGCATTTTTACTCACACACAGCAGATATATACCTTGTGGCTGATTGGCTGGAAGAAAGATAGGGAGTGTCATTATTTGGGCACCTCCGGGCAGTGTTGGCCTGGTGATATGGAGCGCTGGATTGCTGATCCTAAGGTTGGGGGTTCGAGTCCCACTCTTCACAAGGTTGTCACTGGCCCCGCAGTGCAGCTAACTGGGTTATCAAAGACGGGCCATGTCTCTCACTGTCTATGGTGAGAGGTTCAAGAAAAAAAAAAAAAAAACATTGCTGACTTTCGTAAAGAGTAGGCTGCAAAACTGTCACTGTGTTTCTGTCCCTTGCTAAAGAGTTGTGTCAGGAAGGGCATCTGTCGTAAAAACCTATGCCAAATTAAATGTGCGAATCATTCGCTGTAGCGACCCCTGATAAAGGGAAAAAGCCGAAAGGAAATCTCTCTCATTATTTGGGCACTTGTGTTGGGAAGTGATTCCTGCTCCTCTCCTGAAACATCGCGCTTGGTCTCTCACGTGTAAAATGGCCTGGATTAACCCTACCCAGGTGCCTTCTAAAGCACTTACCAGTCCCTGTAACTTTTAATAGGTACATTATTCAGTTTGAGGTACTGCACTACTGTCGATTTTTATATGAAAATCCAGTTAGTGTCACTGCCTTGGGAAGGCGCATCTATAATCTGAGGCGAAATCTCAGAAGGGAGATGTGTATTTGGTTTTGACTGTGATTGCGGACTGTATTAGTGCATCATCATTGTGTATTTGTTTACTTGTTGAGTTTTTATATCAACAGTCTTTCCCTAGAGTCAATAAATATCTTAATAAAGAGAGTCCATGAGCGAGTGTTGGAGCAATCAATAAACATTTATGTGAATATAGGGCAGTGGTGGCCTGGTGCTAATGGTGCTGGATCACTGATCCTAAGGTTGGGAGTTCAAGCCCCACTCTCAACGGGTTGCCACTGTCCCCCCCAGTGCAGCTAACTGGGTTATGAAAGACCAGCCATGTCTCTCACTGTCTATGGTGAGAAGCTGTACAAGAACCATTGACGACTTTTGACAAGAGTAGCTGCATAGCCATCAGTGTGTTTCTGCCTTGCGATGGCCTGGTGAGCTGTCCAGGGTGTACTCTGCCATCACCAGAGTCGGCTGAAATGGGCACCAACCTCCCCGCAACCGTAATTAGGATTAAGCGGGTCATAAAATGAATGGATGAATGTGAATACATATAAAATATTATATACATTTTTCATCCATTGGTATTGACTATACGGTGAAACCGCTCAACTGAAACCACGGATCGCATTGAACCATATACAGTATGTGAAGCTTGTTATTATGCACAAATATGATAGCGTTTAATTTCTTAATGACACACAGCACAATATTAAGACCAGTAACCAATAGTAAAACAAGAGCGCACAGAGAGTGAAAATCTCCACCCACCCCCCAGCTACCCGCTATGTCAAAAAAATTGTCCTCCCCAAAGATTAAAGAATCCTTTGAAAATTCCTGTATCTTAAACTTGATCCTGATCATCTAATCATTTCAAATAGAATCATGAAAATCCTCACTGAATTTTGAGCGTAATCCTGCTAAATCTGATGTTTTTGTTTAATATTCAGGTCAACAGACAGGGGGCAGTGGTGGTCTAGTGGATAGGGCACAGGATCACTGATCCTAAGGTTGGGGGTTCGAGTCCCCACAAAGGTTGTCACTGTCCTCCCAGTGCAGCTAACTGGGTTATCAAAGGTGGGCCATGTCTCTCACTGTCTATGGTGAGAGGTTCATGTTAAAGAAACATTGCTGACTTTCGTAAAGAGGAGCTGCAAAGCCGTCAGCGTGTTTTTGTCCCTTGCTAAAGGGTTATGACAGGAAGGGCATCCAACGTAAAAAACCTATGCCAAATCAAATGTGCGAATCAATTGATTCGCTGTAGCGACTCCCGAGAAAAGGGAAAAAGCCGAAAAGAGAAGGAGAGATTCAAGTCAACAGACAAAGCAGTCTAACTGCATATACCTTCGTTTTGCTGTACGGGTGTGTTTACGCAGTCGACATCACAGTCTCTCAGTTCTATCCGATTATACAATCAAGCCCAAGAAATCAGAAATTTGCAGTTTAGGTTTCATGGTCCTATGTAAAAGCTAATTTTTAAAAATCCTTTTATGTTTTAACTGATCACATTTCTTATATTTGTGTGTCAATGGTAACCTCAAACATTTGCATTAGGATTAATCAGGGATCCCAGCGAGGTTTAGAAAAAATAGAGGAAACAGGTTCAGAAATAGAGGAAATTAAATATTTCAGCTGGGGGTCAAGGGGGCATATATTATAAATAATTATCACTTTGGCAAGTAAAAATAGCAAAATTACATTCAATAGGAGAGTATAAATAGCGGAGATCTGAGATCCCTGATTAATAGGAAAATGACAGAATATTATCGAGATCAGTACCAACCATGTAATTCTTGTCTTTTTCAAACTGCTCTTCAAACTGCTTGATCTTTTTCTTCAGGTTCTGAATTTTCTTTGTGAGCTGCTGACAGACACCATCTCCCTTAGTACTCTCCTTGGAGCTGAAAGAGGCCCGGCGAGGCCTGGCAGAAAAGACAGATAAGCCATACTACAACGACACTAAACTCATCTCTTGTATCAACATAGTGAAGGTTGTCCAATGATCTCTTCACCTTCCACAGGTCAGAGTTTTATTTGAAGATGTGGCATGAGAATCCTGCTGCAGAAAGCGCTGACTGTGACCAAAATCAAGGAAGTGACGAGCGAGTAAGGGCTGCGCATCTTCCCCTAGAGGCAGCGGCAACATACGCCCTGCCAGTGGAGACAACTGCGCCTCTCCAGACTCACTCTCCTCCTGCCAAGACATGAATACTGGGACTGGATCTACAACACACACACACACAAAATGGAACAGCGAGCTCAGAAGAATCACAAGAGATACAATTGGGATGGTGTACTACACCCAGAATCCTTGAACACATGAGGTTTTAGGATCATCATGAAATATTTAGTAAGGGAAGGGGCCAGCATAACACACTGATGCTCTACTGATTGCACTGCCAACTGGATGCACACAAATAGTGAAAGGAAGAGTCAGGGGAATGAGGAAGCTTTCAGTGCAGCTTCACGCCATAACAGCATTTTCACACTTGCCCTAGGATTGATTGTGTGTTCATTTAGGGAAGGTGTGGCATCACTGCAGGTTTATTTTTGCATACAGTACATTTAAAAATAAAAAAAACTCTTAGACCGGTGGAACATTTTCATAGTTCTTAGAGCTCCATACGTGGTGCTTGAATGTTTGTAAACCCTGAAGAAATGTACACATTTCTGCATAAATAGGACTTAAAACATCAGATTTTTACAAAGTCCTAAAAGCAGATAAAGATAATCCAGTTAAATGAGACAAAAATATTTTACTTGGTCATTTATTTATTAAGGAAAATGGTCCAATGATACATATAGTACCTGTGAGTGGCAAAACGTTGTGAATGTCTAGGATTAGCAAGTAGTTTGAAGGTGAAATTACAGTCAGGTGTTTTCAATGAATGAATGAATGGATGGAAATCAGGTGTAATTGGCACCCTGTTTGATTTAAAGAACACCGATCTATTAAAGATCAAAATGTTTGTGTAACTGCATCATGTGGTATAAACAAAGGATATTTCTGAGGACCTCAGAAAAAGGGCTGTTGGAGTTTATTAGGCTGAAAAGGTTAAAGAAAACATCCCTAAAGAGTTTGGACTCCGTACACAGTACTGTACACAGTAAGACAGACTGTCTACAAATGGAGAAAAATTAACACCTAAATTACCATCCCCGGGACTGGTTGCGCAACTGAGACCACTACAAGGGCAAGCCGTGCAATAGTCAGCAAGGTCACATAGGACCCCAGTGTAACCTCGAAGCAACTGAAGGCCTGTCTCGCATTGGCTAATATCAATGTTCACAAGTCCGCCAACAGATTAATGCTGACGTACAATGGTGTGCATGGCAGGTTCGCAAGGAGAAAGCCACTACTTTTCCAAAATGAACATGGCTGCTCATCAGAGTTTGCTAAAGATCATATGGAAAAATCAGAAGGTTATTAGAAAAAATATTTGTGTGTGTATTTATATGTTATTTACATCTTATGCATTATTTTTTCATGTTTAATTGTTATTATAAGCATTTATAGCATTGAATATGTATTTATTGATATTATATACACATATACATGTATGTATATGTCAGTCGGGGGGGGGGGGGGGGGGGGATATTGATATTATTTTGCTGAATTCCTCGGTCGCAGGGGGATCTCAGTCCCAATTAACCATGGAAAGTGAGGGATCCCTGTATTCTGATGGTACTATCTTGGTTTGGGCCTGTTTTGCTGCATCTGGGCTTTCTATCATTTGATGGCATAATCAATTTTGAATAATAGCAGCAAATACAAAAGGAATGCTGTCTGTGATCTGCATCGCAAGAGAAAGTGGGTCATGCAGCAAGACAACAATCTTAAGCATACAAGTTGTTCTGCCAGTAAATGGTTAAAGAATAATAAAATTGTTTTGGAATGGCCAATCAGAGTCCTGACCTTAATCCAATTCAGATGTTGTGGAAGGACCTGAATGAGGAGTTCGTGCAAGGAAACCCACCAATACCCCAGAGTGGAAACTGTTCTGTATGAAATGGGCTAAAATTCCTCCAGGACTGATCAACAGTGGCAGGAAACATTTAGATGCAGTTTGTGTTGCAAAAGGGGCCACATGAGATACATAGACAAAAAGGTTCATATGCTTTTGTCACTCACAGATATGTAATATTGGATCATTTTTCTCAATCGATAAATAAATTGCAAAGTAAAATATATTTTTGTCAGTTATCTAATTTTATCTACTTTTAGAACTCGTATGAAAGTGTTGTATTTTATGTCATATTTATACCGAAATGTATAAAAGTCAGACTTTCCTCATCATTTAATGGGATTTAATATTTTTAGGCAATTTTTTTTAGAAAAATCTCTTTTCCTGATAAAAAGTTTCAATGTAAATTCGTTTTGATGACACTATCGATGACATAATGCCATGTAACCATCCTGCTATGACCGCCTCCTCTCCAAAGTTTTGATATGTCTGAAAGTGCTATGATATCGAGATAAGATTTCATTAATGGAAACTATCACCACAGGGTAGTGAAACAACATTTCGCTGGATAGGTTTACTTCCATAAGCACGTTATAAACACCAGAAATGTCATTTCATTCCTCAATGCGATTGGTTAAAGGCCTTTCTATTCAAATGACTACAACATTGCACTAGGGGAATATATAGTAGAAGTTACTGTTGCTTAGACATTCGTTCCTATTATGGCGGAAATATAGGAGCATGTGAATTGTAACCAGAGTCCCCACGTGTATATGTACAGCAGATGCAATGTTCACGACACAAAAATGAGATTCATGCTATACAATTTCTCTTAAGTATGGTGCTCCTTTATCACTGCTTGAAACATGCCCAAGTATGAAAAATATCTTAAAAAACTGAGCCCAAACACAAGTTAGTATAAGGAAGACTGAGGAAGCTCAGTGTTATTAAATCAACTGCAACGCACGCTTGATTACTGCTGTATAGCACAGCGTAGTGAAGCGTGTTAATACAATCACACTGGCTTGCAGGATTTGGAGTGAGATTCCAAACCTTAAAACTAAAGAAGAATGTCTGTGAATAAAGAGAATGGACCGGAGCACAGGCCACTGGGATGGAAACGTAGCCGGATCACTGAACAATTTCTGTGTCTGAGACAGGAGCATGATTAGGGGAAAGCTGAGGCTAGAAATAAGACCAGGAGGCAACAGCCATACTAAATGAGTGTGAGGGAAGTGGAGGGACACACATTAGTCACAGTCTCAGAGGAACAGTACAGTGGCCATCAAACTAATACTTACCATGCCCTTCTCTTTGCAGGTGCATACATGTGCTATCTATGAGGGAGAAAGTGGAGGGGCATGAGCCTGGTCGGACATGGGTGAAGGACAGAGGAGTCAGAGGTAGAAGAAAGAAGAGACAGACAGATAGCAAGATGATGGTGGTGAGCTTAATGTGTTTCCATCCGTCACCGCCGGATAATATAATCGTACTGAATAATGGCTGAGGTAAAAATGTGTTATGACTGAATAAAGTTTCAGTTCATGTTCTGTGCCCCTGCAGGGACTCTTAATGATTTAAAGGCAGTTAATAATTGTGCCATAAAATTAGAAGTAGGGTTTATGCTATTAGACTTCTACTTGCAGTTGATCTATTAAACCTATCTACCAGTTTATACTTCATTTATTAAAGACACAGTCACCACACTGTTTCCAAATCCTATTTTCCATACAGGAATTTTCCTCTCAGTCGAAATGATCAGCTGATGCAAAGTAGAACATTATTGAAAATACGTATGAACAGCACAAGATCATCTACCTTCTTCTTCTTCATGTATAACAGCATGTGTTTCAAGCCGATTAGCCACTAGGTTGGTGTGCTCTCTGCTTGCTGTGTTGGCATTCAGATCACACACATTTGCAGCAGACTCCTACACACAGACACACACACACACACACACACACACACACACACACACACACACACACACAGGTTGAATCAGGTTAGCTTTTTGTCCAAAAAAATGGTCAGCATTGATGTTAACTAAAGCTCTGGTAGAGTACTCACACAGCTGGAAACATCAGTCTGTTCCATGTGCTCACACTCAGGGTACATTTGTTGCCTGAATAAAGATGAAAAAAAAAACATGGTGGGAGCCAGTTTAAATGCGGTATAGCTACATTTTGTATTGTAGTCAGAGTCAAGCCCCTGGATATGCTCACAGGAAGGTTTATTCAAATCCCTGAACAGAAATGCATTGATTGTAATTTTCCTGGGCAATTTCAAATTCCAAGCTTTCTTTAAGTGTGACCTGCCGATACCTATTTTCTTTTGAACAGCTATAATTGACAGCATATACAAAGACAAAGCCATTTCCTAAATGTATTCTTTATACAATTTATTGTTCTATTAAAGTAAAATAAATAATTGCACTTTATCAAAAATAAATAAAACAATTATCGGAGCATAAGCAGAAATAGTGCCTATATTATTACCAACACCACTACTCATATGTAGCTTGTCTGGGATCTGAAGCTTCTCTGAACCACCTTTAGGTGTTATTTTAGCAGTTGTCCACTTTCTGCTCATCTATCAAAAAAAGTTGTTGTTGTTTTTTTTTTGTGAAGTGATGGCTGGGCGGCACTAGCGTTGCAGTTTCCCCTTGTTAGCTTCTTCAAAGTGGGCATTAAACTTGATGTTCTGATGCTTTCATGCTGGTTCTTTGGCTTTATCCCTATTACATAATGTGAGCTTAATGTTTTTTGGCAATGTGTGGAGTTGTAACCCCATCGCTTTAATCCTTCACATTGTAAAGTTACATGCTATGGAAAGTACAAGAACAGAAAATCCTATACTTCCAGCTCCGGGAGTGGGCAGGAACTTAGACATGGAGGCTAGTGCTGGTCAACCAAAATGAGGAGTGTGACGATGCTCCCCTAAATTCCCCAAGAAGAAGCTCATCTGATCACAGCAGCGCAAACAAGGTACTCTTACATTGCAAGAACATAAACCATATCGCGACACTTAATGCATGCACAATCCGAGAGGATTCAAAGGCTACTGAACTAGCGTATCGTGCTAGTCTATTTGATATTGAGATATTTGGAATCCAGAAGGGGCAGTGGTGGTCTAGTGGTATAGGGCGCTATATGGCCCTGTAGTATATGACCGTCGACAAGCAAATTATACTGTATTGACAAGAAGGCAAAGAAAGTGGAGTTAGCAAATAACAGTAACCAGTACAGTACAGCTTGGGATGTCATAAACGAGATCAGTGGTCGCAAGAATAAAATCAGATCGTGGACGTATACCAGGGGCCAGCGCAGAAGAACGGATCTTGACCTGATTTTCCCATTTTAAAAGCCTTCTGGGAAATGCACCAGTTGTCAATGATTTGAAAGGTAACTACCTGGGTTGAGGATGTAATCCTCTCCGGCTTAGACATTTATGACTGTTCTTTCACTATTGATGAACTTGCTCACGCCAAGACCTCTTTGAGACCAGGGAAAAGTGCCGGACCTGACAAGATTATCCCCGAGGTTTTAAAAGTTTGGGACCTTGATGACATTGTCCTCGAGTTTTGCAATCAAGCGCTGATGAATAGCAACAAACCAGACCAATGGTTTGTCTCGGATTTGATCTCAGTGTCTAAATCAAATAACTTGTCGAAGACTGATAACTATCGTGGTACTAGCTTGGCCTGTGTCATTGCGAAATTGTACAACCGGAAATTGTACTCGACTGCATCAGCGATCCGATTGACCCTCACCTACGAGATGGGTTTTGGGAGAAAAGGACTACGGCCAGGCATATCCTCACTCTACGTCGTACACTTGAAGAAACACAAAAGAACAACCTCTCCGGTGCGGTCACCTTTGTAGACTCCAAGAAAGCCTTCAACTCTATCCACCGAGGAAGAATAATAAAGATCCTAAAGATGTATGACATTCCTCCCAACTTACTAAGGGCTATCGACGAGATGTACTCAGACACTCTTGCCAAGGTAATGACTCCGAATGGTGAGTCAGATAAATTTGACATCCGTGCTAGCATGCTCCAGGGAGATACTCTAGCCCTGTATTTCTTTGTAATAGTCCTAGACTATGTTCTGAAAGCTATCAGTGGCAAAGAAGAGGATCTTGGTTTCACAGTCACACTAAGATGCTCATGCCAAATTCCAGGAAAAGTTATTACAGACCTGGACTTTTCACACGACATAGTCACTGTCAGATGACCTCGACCAGGCACAGAGACTCCTAACAAATGTCAAGGAAGCATGCAAGTGCGTTAGACTCCATCTCCATGCCAGTAAAACCAAGGTCTTGTCCTGTAATATTTCCCCATTCAGCGCTCTTGCCACAAGTAGCAGGAACATCCTGGAACAAGTTTATGACTTTAAATACCTTGGCTGCTGGGTGAGCTCGACCGAGCACGACATCAAAACCTGCAAAGCTTTAGCCTAAACAGCTCTCAACAGCATGAGCAAAGTCTGGAAGTCTCGCATATCAGAAGATCTGAAATGAAGACTCTTTGCTGTCACCGTGGAGTTAGTCTTGTTATATGGCTGCAAAACTTGGCTGCTCACCTCTACCCTAGCGAGATCAGTTGATGGGACCTATACCTGGATGCTCCGCGCAGCCCTGGGCATCAGTTGGCAGAATCACACACCAAACAGTGTTCTCTATGGCTCTCTCCCGCGAGTCCCTGACAAGATTGCGTGGAGACGCCTTGAACGCACCGGCCATTGCTTCAGGCATTCTAGCTTGGCTGGGGACCTTGGGAGCCTCGTCACGGTCGCAGAAAGCGAGGTAGCCCCCCTCGACCTTTATTAAAATCTTAAAGAGGGATGTGGGGGCTGCCACCACCAACGAGCTGGCCGGCCACATGGCCAACAAACAGGATTGGAGCGCCAGGCGTGCAGCTCGGCTGCAGCCGCTTTGATGATAACTTACAGTGGAAAACTACAGTAACAATGCTAATCTGTGGCTTTAAGCATACACACGATTGCGATGTAACTACCTGCACCTGAAACATATGGAATGGAATCTCACACCAACAACACGCAGTTTTTCAGGAGAAAACGATTATTTTTCGGAAGATGAAGGCGATATGGGGGGAGAAGAAATGCCTGCTAATCCACAGGCATATGTGACACGCTCCACTAAATGTAGTGTCACAACTGACACTGGAGCTTTTGAGAGAAAACGCGGCTTATCCGGACTTCCGATCTGTCAAGTAAGTGCGCGCGCTTTGAATACTTGTTTAGTACTCAACATTCACTTTCCTACTTGAAAGATCAGAAGTCCGGATAAGCCGCGTTTTGTCTCAAAAGCTCCGGTGGAGCGCGTTACATATGCTTTTGAGCCTATCCCACGGAATATCACCAACGTTAGTCCAAGAACCCTGGCTGAATCTGACGGAGAGAGTAATAATAGGGATATTGACAAAGATCACGATATTGACAATGATCACGGACATGCTGGTGAACATGACCAGATCGGCAATTTTATGTGCACTTGTGAGAATTGTACATCGTTACCACAAATGCCTTGCTGCCAGGAGGCTGTGCTTGACCATCTCTTGCAAGATGAGGGGGAGATGACCTGTATAACAAACCACAGACTGTTTCCTATGCTGTGCCTTGAAAGGGATATTTTAGAGGTGGCCATGGTCTCCACGAGAGATGTCCGTGCTGAAACCCTCGAACGCCCCATAAATAGTTGGTAGGCTTACAGATCAAGTCAGAATTGTCATGCTATTATCTATGGTTGTCAGTGCTTGTAATATTGTATGCAGGAAAGTCAAATACGGTCAGAACTGATCCTGGTTTCAACGATGCGGTTTTGGACCACACCATGGGACCAGTTTCGTCGAATTTGTATGTGTGTACATAATTCTGTCCTGAAATGGGCACTGCAAATGCATGCGCTTTCATTCACTGGTGGGTCAGCACGTTTCAATGCATTGAGCCAGGCTTTCAATAGCTCACTGTTGCTTAAAGGCAGCCGGTGAAAGTACATGCCTTTACATTTATAATAGCTGTTTGTACAGCCCGGTGCGATACAATGACGACCGATACTTAAAGGCTTTTTATTATTATGCATTGATGAGTTGCTAGCCATTGTGATATTTACACAAGTTCACGACCACCAACCCAGTGACGTCACATTAAAATTTGTTCTCGGCCGGGGACCAATGGCGGCTTACATGGTCTCACACCCCGAATTTCAAATTGGATTTACATTATTATCAGGGCGATTTTCAACTGATCAGCCAAAAGAGTAGCTGCAAAGCCGTCAGCGTGTTTCTGTCCCTTGCTAAAAGGGTTGTGTCAGGAAGTGTATCCGACGTAAAAACCTATGCCAAAACAAAAGTGCAAATCATTTGCTGTGGTGACCCCTGAAAAAGGGAAAAGCCAAAAGGAAATCTCTCTCTCAGCTGCAAAAACGTGATATTGAGGACCAAATGGACAGAGCAATGTTACATTGCGATGTGCTTCATTTCCCCTTTAACACTTCAAAACTAACCTTGGAGTTGTGTTAATATTGTTCTCGACATCTACGAGAGCCTCTGCGTCAAGGTCCATTCTGAGACTGTCCTCCGGCACAAGGCCACTAGGCTGGGAGCCCTGCAGGGAAAAACATTAAATATGATTTCTTTTTTTTTTCCCCTTAAAAAAACATCAACATGTGGTTAATTGAAAAGCCTGGATGACTACAGGGGTGTACACGCACAGGACACAAAAACCTCATACAAATTGTTCTGTTAAAAGTTCTGTGACCTCTCAAGTTTAACTAGTGATAAGTTTGGTAGTCTCTCTCTCTCTCGCTCTCTCTCTCTCTCTCTCTCTGTGTATGTGTGAGTATATGTGACTAGACACAGGCCTCTCATTTAATGTGTATCAAGAAAAAAAAGTAGTGCTGGTTGTGGTTTTTGGGAGCAGAACATTTTATGTTTATTTGAATAAATGTGTTCTCTGTACTGAAGGTCAGCATGAGGAACAACAACATAACTAAGTACTGAAACAAATCTAACACTTTGTGAAAACTGGGAGAACATCTCGTCCTGTGCGATCCAGGCAGCAGTGTTTCATATCGAGTTATTCTAATTTGTGAGAAAGGTCTATAGCTTGATGGGAGAGCAAATAGACACAACACCTCTCTCTCTTTCTTTCTCCCTCTCCACACACACACACACACACACACACACGCGCGCACACACAAAACAAGTGACAAACCTCTTCATCTTCTGCACACTGGTCTGGGTCTGGAGGGGTGGGTGACCCAGCCTTAGTCTTCTCTTCTCCTCCCTGCTCCTCTGCATCTGTAGTCTTCTCACTTGCACACTCCCCGTGGAGGCTGACATGTGAAAGCCAAACACACAGCAGAAACCTGAGATAAGCACAGCTTCCTGGCCCTTTAGCTCTAAATACACTCAGTGCTTGTATATACAGTGTTTGTTGAGGTTGTGCTATAAAATGGAATGTGGATGTGTACACTCACCCGAGAGCATTTTGGCAGGATGAGGCCTGGCTCTCATAATTGCTCAAATCATGATCTATGGAGCTCTGCAGGTCCAGAAAGTGCTGCTCCACCGCAGCTCGAATGGTTCTCTGGAGGATACTGCAGACATGCCAAGCATAAACCTGAATGACTTTAAATTCTCTGAATCTAGCACAGGGACTTGCATACAGAGACTTTACATAAATCTAAAATTCAAAAATACATACATTCATTGATTGAGTTTTCCAAACCACTTAATCCTAAGTATGGTCGTGGGGAGGCTGGAGACTAGCTCAGCCAACATGGGATGAAGGCAGGGCACACCATGAACTACTCGCTACAGTCTAGTGTAGCTCAAACACCGATAACCCTAGGGCCATTTGGAAGAGACAATCAGCCTAATGTGTATATCTTTGGACTGTGCAAGGAAACCGGAGTACCAGGAGGAAACCAGCGCAAGCACGAAGAGAACATGCAACCTCCACACAGAAACGCCCTCCCAAAACCTGGGGTTATGTTAACATGCTAACCCCTACACTACCATGCTGCCCTTGAGAATGAGGCTTTCTGTGAAAAGAGATTCATACAGCATTTTTGTCAGGAGTCTTTCAGGTCAGCATTTTAGTTCAAGTCAGTCAGGGTTGAAGTTCTCACAGACATTTTCAATGTTTAAACATTCTCTTGTTGACAGAAGACAAACATCTCAGAATAAAAATTGGGCCAAAAAAAAAGTATTTTTTTTTTTTTTTTTAATTAATTTGAAAAATATAATTTCCAGGGAGTGGTTAACATCACACCATTGTACTGATGATTACTTCAACATATCAGTACATGTTTTATTAATCTTGTAGCATAACAATTTCCCAAAGAGTCACAATGCGAGTATTACCTAAACTATAGAAATGAAGTATAAAACCCCAATAACCCACAGAAATGAAGCGATGACACATTGATCCAACCTTACACAATACCAGGGTTGTTCATTCAGAAAATTGAGGAAAACATGTTTCAACAGACTTGAATAATTGAAAGGAGAATATAAAAACGACAGTTAAAATATTCATGATAGTCAAGAGAAATTTGCTGTAACCTGTAAAATGCTCAGTTTTACATTTACGTCAGTACATAGTGTTCCTGAACTTGGCTATTACTTGACCCACTTAGACCTGGAAAGAAGAGTTTAACAATAGACGTGATTCTCACACTGGGAGGAAGCAGCCCTGCAATCACTGACACGAGTTCTGAATAATAACAAATCACCATCTCAGCATCTTGATCCATTAAGGTCTGTGGTTAAAGATATTTTTTAACTTGAGCACACTTTGGGGAAATTTATAGACAAGTATTTGAAGGCCAGAGTGCAATGTAGGGTAATGGCGTGCATATCTGTGGCACAAACTTTGGACTGGGATGCTGGATGCTCATGATTACGGTGTAAAAACTGTGCCACACGCAGCCACTGGGTCACTCTACCACTGTGTGTGCCAAACATCAGGAAAAAATAAATTCTGATTCATCTCTCAACTTATGCTTGCATCTCACATACCTGCTTAATACATGAAAACAATGGCTGGGACTAACATGGCCATTCCAGTGGGTTTCGGAGGCGGTCTCTCAGAAAACACAGGTGGAGGAAATAAGTCGCAATGGCAATGCAGTTGCTGCTCCATGTGATACAGAGGTATTAGGCTGAAGCAGAGTACCCAGACTGCACTAATGTCGGTTAAGCACCCACTACTCTGTTACTGTGCTATGTTCCATGGGCAAGTGAACACATAATTAAGGACACAATCTGGTACTTGTGCACTGTGCTACCATCTTACCAGCTCCCTGACCCAGACGCTTACACATACCATACACCCACATACGGTACAAAAATTTCAAAATGGGAGAAAATTTTCCCTGCTTTCACAGTAACCAGCTTCATTTTGGTTTGTCATCATATTTTTTTTCCAGTAGATCAATCCAAGTTAGGGGGCAGTTGAGGTCTAGTGGTATAGGGCACTGAATTGCTGATCCTAAGTTTGGGGGTTCGAGTTCCCACAAGGTCATCACTAAGTGTGCAGCTAACTGGGTTATCAAAGGTGGGCCATGTCTATGGTGAGAGGTTCATGTAAAAGAACCATTGCTGACTTCCGTAAAGAGGAGCTGCAAAGCAGTCAACGTGTTTCTATCCCTTACTAAAGAGTTGTGTCAGGAAGGGCATCCGACGAAAAAAACCTATTCCAAATCAAACGTGCGAATCATTCGCTGTGGCCACCCCTGAAAAGGGGAAAAAGCCGAAAGGAAATCTCTCATCTCATCAATACAAGTTCTTGACACCACTCGGAATTTTTGTTATATACCCTCCGCACTAGATTCTCTAAATAAACTGTCAAGGAAGCACAAAAGTAAGCAACTGCTAGTCAGTACTCATTAACCATTCTCCATCTCTTATACTTTGTTCTACTCAGGTACATACACATGGGCTGTGTTGTGACTCAGCCTGTCCACAGAGAGCAAGGCTATTGTGAGACCATAAACCAGAAGTCACACTTGGAAGCGAGGAACTTTTGGTTTCAATTACTGATCTACAGACTCTTATCTCTCCTGGATCCAGTCTCCAAGAAGCCCAAGTCTTAACTATGCCAAGATCTATAATTTGATTTGTTTAGCTTTATCTTGCTCTCTATCCACTCTGCAGGAATGTTTAGGGCATCACTACTGCTCTGTACACACACACACACACACACACACACACACACACACACACACACACCACACACACACAACACACACACACACACACACACATATGTATGTATGATTGAGAGATATACAATACTAATCCCACAATGGAAATTATTAGTTCTGCATTTACCCCTTCCAGGAGTGAGCACGCACACACGCACGCACACGCACACACACGCACGCGTGCACACACGCACGCGCACACACACACAGAGCAGTAGGATGACACATACTGGGGCTCTGGAGAGCAGTTGGGGGTTATGTGGCTTGGTCAAGTTCACTTCACTCATGAACATGGAAGGGAAGGTGCGGCTCACTCTCTCACCACCACACGTTTTTCCTTCGGGACACGACCAGGGACCTTCAGGTCTCAAACCCACTTTACTATCCATTATGCTATGGCTGCACCCATATTTGGTCAGGTTTAGGTTTTAATGTAAGAAATATTATCAGTTTGTTAAGTATACATACATAAAACCTTAAGTTGATAAGTGTAAAGTATACTGTGTACATTTATCTCACATTATTGTGAAACTGAACGTGTATACAGGGATCCCTCACTACCTCACACTTCAATTAATATGGCTTCAGTGCATCGCGGTTAAAAAAATCATAATAATATTCATTGAATTAAAAAATAAGGAAATTAAGGAAGGATAGGTGGAAGGGTTAAGGAAAATGTCACAAAAACAAGGCCAATTGTGCAAAAAACAAACAAACCCTGAAACAAACACAAAACAAAAAACAACCCAAAATCTCTCATCAAAACTGGACACATTCTTGCATCTGTGTGTCTGCGTAGCCACGCCCCCCTCTGCCTAAGTCAGGTATTAAGTATACCTCCGGATAATATTTAATCATATTTCATACTTATATTTATGATTTACCTTTCTGTAGATTTTATTCTATTTCTACTTGTTCTTCAATTTCGTTTCACTTTCACCTTCGACCTTGGACATGTTGGTATCTCTGGATGTTTGCAAAACAAATGTTGGTAAGTTGGAGAGCACCTGCATTTATAGCATTTGATATGTATTTATTGATATATACACATATACATGTACGTATACGTCAGTCGGGGGTGGGGGGAGATCCTACTTCTTGGATTTCGATATTCGCGTGGGGGATCTCGGTCCCAATTAACCGCGGAAAGTGAGAGATCCCTGTATTCATACAAGTAAGGTAATAGCAGATGTACAGGCACTTACTCTGCAGATCTGGGAATAATGCTGATGGAAGTGATGTGTGAACTGAAAAAGAAGAGAATGAAGGTAACTTTAAACTGAAACAGCCTTTGATTGCATCAAAGTCTTCACCAAGTAATACATAATCAGGCAAAGTTGGCAGTAGTTGCACTGAAATAAGAAAAGCGGTAAATGGTAGATCTTAAATTTTTTATTATATTTTATTATATTATATATTTAATCTTTCATTATATATACAGTGTATAAGCATTATTTACAAATGAAGATGTTAACATTTGGTTAAAACACAGATTTTTTTCCTTCTGTAGTACCATCACCAATTGTTTAAAGCAGGGATCACCAACGTGGTGCCCGTGGGCACCAGGTAGCCCGCAAGGACAATATAAGTTGCCCGCGGACCTGTTCACTGCTATTTTTAGGACAGGCCCATTTTTAGGACAGCGCCACTCTCCATTGAGCTGCATATAATTTTTTTGAATATATTTTTAAATCAAGTCAATATCTTCACATAGATGAATATCATTAATTATTAATAATAACATCTAATTAAATCTAATTAAATGTAAATTGAGCAAATTTGTAATTTCAGAGGTGTGTATCGACCTAGTAGCCCTTCGCATTAATTGGTACCCATGAAGTAGCTCTCAGTTTCAAAAAGGTTGGTGACCCCTGGTTTAAAGGAACAGTGTCATGGCTATATGAAGAGTCTTCTTCTTCTTCAACATCTAAAATACCATGAATGGTGATTGCAATGAAAACAATCATTCATATTTAAAAAAAATGTTTATTTAAAAATTATGAAAAAAAAAAAAATCATATAAAATTTGGTTTACGAGAATACCACACACGTATCGGGTTTGTTAGGGGTTTGCAATATGAACTCAATCTTTGAAAATTGTTCAGCCCTACAAGATTTTTAAAAGCCCATTTCTATACATTCTATACTGGGCTTAAAAACTGTGAACTACCTTTGATTTCTTTTTTATATTAACAAACATAAACAAGTGTTTTAGTCATAGTATATTTTGACAATTTTTGGCCACTGGTTTTGGGTAAAAATTATGGCACAATTTCTTTAATAATAAATGCTCAGTGATAAGAATAAATTTTAAATAAATTCTTCTGATGGCCCATATTTTTAATCAGCAATGTATCTGTATAATTGACCATCTGTCAAGAATGCCATCATTTTGATTTCTAGCTGTCCAAATAAAAGGTGAAGTCACATCCACGATCATGTAGAATATATACATCAGCTGTTATGCATAGACTATTTGCTTTTTGACAGAAACTAAGCCTGCCAGAAACAGGGAATGTATACCATGTTGTTGTGTGTGGTTTGTTGGTAACTGAGACACAAATTAGAATGATTTCTTTGTATTTTTTTTGCAACGCTTCAAAGTTTTATTTTTCCAGAGAACAGATTTAAACTTTTAAAAAATCAACAGAATAACTAATTATGAACAGAAAAAACCCACAGCCTAAAATACCATGTGCAGCTCTGCTTCTAAGCAGTGTCTAAATCTGTCTATTATAATTAGTATAATTATTATAACCTGAAGACACAAACACACGACAGTATTGCCCAAGCAGAAGCCTGAAGCACAGTGTCCCAGACCCACACATAGTCAGCCTGAAGTCCTTCCTTTCAATGCCACTAGAAGCAGGATTTGCAGAATAATTTGCCCTTGGAAGTGACAGGTTTACAGTGA
Source organism: Plotosus lineatus (assembly GCA_024760905.1). Lineage (NCBI taxonomy): Eukaryota > Metazoa > Chordata > Actinopteri > Siluriformes > Plotosidae > Plotosus > Plotosus lineatus. The sequence continues at coordinate 69,315,211 of CM045733.1, read as the reverse complement.
ACACGACAAGGAAGACAGTGTCTGACAGGACATGTTGGGGTGGGGGGGTGGGGGGCGTTACTCTGCAGTCCACTTTATCCTATAAACAATCTTTGGCATTGAGAGAATGCTGCCTACATGGCTTGCTGAGTGCCAGCTTTTGGTTAGTGTCAGATTAATGGCCAGACTAAAAGAAAACCTGAGAGTGACACAACAGGTGTTTGAAAAACTTGCCCCAACCTTTTGGTTTCAGTGTGACGAGCAACAGTAACTCAAATACTAAAAATGTACATTTCAAGTAAGCTAGCTATCCTGGGGTTATGGTATGGTTGGAATCATTGTAAACATTTACACAGAGCTATAGGACTGGGCAAACATTTTCACAGATCTGTGCTGTGTTCATATTTCGATACATCATCGTTTCGAAAAGCAAGAAAATAATCAATAATATGAAACAAGAAACAACGCATATCATGAATATAATTTTAACTGAGTGTCATGAGAAGAGTTGTCAGAGCATGAGCAATGACTGTCAATCAAGTGTTTTTCTTCAAAAAATTATATTTATATATCCATTAATCACCTCCATGATGGATATTATTAATATTCTGTACATATAGTCTGCTTTACTTTATTGCATAATACTGTGTGTGTGTGTGTGTGTGTGTGTGTGTGTGTGTGTGTGTGTGTGTGTGTGTGTGTGTGTCATCTCATTCATTTACAGAGAACCAAATGTGCTGTGAAGGTAGAATTAGAAGAGGATCAGAAACAATACACTTCCTCTGACTTGGCATTTTAGCCTGCTGACTGCTCACGTATACACACTGCTGACCAAGTGGGTCTTGAGTATACAGCTGTCAAATGCAGGAGCTGCTCATGATTCAGCAGTTTTACAGTGACTGGCAGAATTTGTATTGTTTTTCTAAAAAGAAAGAAAGAAAGCAAAAGACGAATATCCTTTTTTTTATAGCCGTCTGTTCATTCACGGCTCAGAATTACACCACCAGTAGAAACTCTGCTGAAATTTGGAAGTCAGCATCATCCAAAATAAAGGAATACAACAGATTTTTTTTTTTTTGGTAAAGTTAAGCTAGTGCATAACTGGCACCTAATCTGATTCAGATGTCACCCGAAACCCTGTCCAGAGCAGAAAGAAGCAGCGGTGAACACTGGCTGAGAAATCCAGAGGGATGAATTAGCTCTGAATTAACAGCTCATCTTCCATTTCCACAACCTTCCACAAGTAATTTAGTCCCATTATGAAAAACAGTATACCTCTAAAGACAGCCCTCCCCCAACCCCACCCCGTATACATCACCTGTGTAGGAGGACTTCGCAAGCCATTTTCAGCAATCTGGGTTGCACGAGTGAGCCGTTTTTGTCGTGATTCCACTTGGGGCACTTATTTATCCAGACTGGGCACTTTGAGGAGCTAAAGTCTGTATGAGCAGGTCAAAAAGCAAGCACAGGCTGTTGGCGCTCATCATGCGACCTCCGGTCTATGCTGTGTGTGCTGGGCTTGGCACTCTGCTGGAAAGTGCTGCAGTAAACAAGCTGGAACCTCACTCAAATAGAGAGCTGAGTGATGCAACACTCTGAGCCAATAAAACACTTACGGAGGAGGGACTGATCCCAACATCTTCCACTCAACTTGCTGTGTAAGTCACATGCACAACCATCTAAAAACTGCAGATCTTTCAAAACACACACTGTCCAGCACCTGTCCCAATCCTATTTTTATATAACATGCTCATCAGATGTTGTTTTCCTTGGCATCCTAATGCACTCATCCTTAAACACTCACTGCACTGTGCCACCATACTTCTGAGAGAATTTCTCAACATCTACGCCTCTTAGAAAAACTCCACCCACACAGAAGATACATTCCATTACATTAGCACCGGACAGAATTTTCTTCATTCAGACTGCAGCTCCACGTGCCCTGATACAAGTCATGAAGTTAGAACAAAAGAAAAAAAGGAAAAAAGTTATAGAATGTACATAACAATTCTACCTGAATCGGTGTTGACTCTTCACCTTTACAACGGTAGCTTTGTTGCAATCATACCACCGGAAAGTAGTAAAATATAACTGATACGGAGGAGGTTTGAGATAAACACCTGCCAAGCTCTATATACTCTTTTATAGCACATGCAGTCAGTGTTTCTTCTTCTTATCTCGAAAGGTGTTCAGTGGGACTGATGCCAGGACTCCGTTCAGGTCTCTAGCGCTCATCTATGTCAACCTCAACACATCATGTCTCCATAAACCTTGATTTGTGCACTGAGGCATTTAATTCTGGAAAGGATTTGGGTCTCTTACTCCCAGTGATGAGAAATTGTAATCTTCAGCACACAAAGACATTCCAGACAACTCTGTGCTTCCACAGTTTAGAAAAAACACACACATGGGTGTGAGGGTCGGGGGTCTTTATATAGTGCATATATAAGGTTTCTATTGATTTAACACATACACCTTATATATAATTCGTTTATGCATGTGTTTGATTATTCTGTGTGGCCTGACCCTCAAAATTACACTGCAATAGGCAGAACTGTACGCACTGGATGTCAGAACGCATCATAGAAGGTTAGCAAATATCATGAGTCAGCAGAACATTTGTTTTTGGCTTCTTAACACATGGCCATGTAGTCAAATGACAAGCTGTTAGTCATGAGCACCAAAAATGAGGGGAGCAAGAAGGCACTTGGATGACACTTCTGAGAATCCGATGTTTGATTGATTATTTCTCGTTGTTCTTTCTATCTTTTAGCTGAGTCTGAAAAAAAAACTTTCCACATTTCCTTTCTACGACAGTCCTTCAGTTCTGGAGTAATCCAAGTAAAAACTTGACTTTGACTCACTGCAACCTCCGAACTTGCTGTTCACAAACATTAATAGCTGGCCACTGGAAACCAAGTAGTACATGAACACCAGGATAAATCGCTCTGTTTATTTTCAGGCCAGATGAAAAAATATTTTCCATAGCATGTGAAATGGAAATATGCTGGAGTCTTATATTTAGTATTGAAGTGGGTCTGAGTGTCACATTCAGACTGACAGAGCTGCTGGACCACAATACAAACAACTTGGGACCATTCTGCTACATACAATAAAACAATAACTCAATGTAATATCTACTGCTTTATCAACATTTTTAAATGACTAGTAAAATAACAAAGCAGTCCCACTCTCCTCTCCATACGGTCATCACTGTCCCTGCAGTACAGCTAACTGGTTTATCAAAGGCCGACCATGTCTCTCACCGTCTATGGTGAGAGGTTCATGTCAAAGAACCATTGCTGACTTTCATAAAGAGTAGCTGCATAGCCGTCAGCGTGTTTCTGTCCCTTGCTAAAGGGTTGTGTCAAGAAGGGCATCCCATGTAAAAACCTGTGCCAAATCAATAATATAATAATCAATAATATGACTTCCATGAAGATGGAGGCAGATTAGTCGCTGTAGCGACCCATGAAAGGGAACAGCTGAAACGAAAAGAAGTAAAATAACAAACCAGAAAACTTAAAGGGTACCTGTACCCAAAATTTGCAACATTCAAAAAATATCCACTATGCTTTATTATTAACTTTTAAACATCGCGTGATGTCGGTAGTTTATTTTTAAGTCCACATTTCCTTTTCTTCTATATGACATTCTTTGCTCACGAAGGTTGAGCGCACGGACATGTTGGCTTCTTTTCACCGGGGTTAAAGGTCATTGTGACGTAACATCGTTGACAGTCGTATAGCCAATTGCAGAATCCCACCTCGCTGGCCTCCCATTGGCTTGGAGGGATGATGCAGCTCCCTCCCATTGGCTATCATGGAGCTGCATCTCCATAATATCCATGATGATTTTCATGTAAAGGACAGAGTTACTGTTGTTTCGTGAATTTTTCGAGTGTGCTCATTGCAACTTTATTTTTTGGCTCAGGCTTTTAACCTTGCATAAACATTTGTAAGATTATCTCTGCTAAGAAGACATGGTCAACACACACACACACACACACACACACACACACACACACACACATGCGCACACACACCCACACACACGCGCGTGCAAGTGAAAAGAAGAAGCGGGCTTGTGGCATGCGGTTGAGTGATATCACAAAGGAATATGGCCGAAACGAAACCCATCTACCATCGGTACGATGTTGAAGCAGAAGGAGGCCTTCAAAGGTATACTTGAATAATTTCTAAAGGGTTTAGGGGGTAGTATTGGAGGCCTTGGAACAAATCAGGCCTTTTACATGTAAAATGTGATTCAATTTACGAAAAATCCAGGTTACGAAACCACTTCTGGAACGAATTAATTTCATAAGGTGAGGAACCACTGTATGTGGAAAATGTCTGGAGTAAAATGAATCTAAACCGCAAAAGCTAGTGCACAAACATCTCTATCAGATGCTGATTCAGAATCAGTCACAGTTTTTAAGTCAACAAAGAAACAACATACTTGACATACTTTAAACTTATCCGTGAATATGCTGCGATATTTGGAAAAAGCTTTCATCACCATCCCCTTACGTCTTGAAACATACCATGTGTTTAAGTGAAAAGCACTTACACCACCAATAGAAATAGTGGTAGTGCACTGACACTCAAATATACTGTGTGGGACTGGTGTTCATTGTAAACAACAGTTTCAAAATATTAAGTCCATCTGAAAAACATGAATATAAATGTGAACTGCATATTTTTCAATTCAGAACAGCCCCTCATGCATCTGCCTTTAATGATTTAACAACACTTCCTTCCCACCACAGTAGACATATAGGATATAACAGGCTGGGGCAACACTAAATTCCCAAACTATTCCCTTTATATCAAAGCTTTAACAGGTTGGGGGTATCAGGGCTCAGACTGCAAGCCAAAAGATCTGTTTTGGCCTTGACCAGCAGACTCAACCCTCTTTTTCAAAACAGGATTGTACCCTTTTAACCTAGCAGGGATCATAGGAGCTTTGGGAGGGAAACAAACAGTGACCACACACGCTGTGAAACTGGAGCTGGACTGTGTAAGCGCACTAATGCTTAGACAGTTTTACAGTCTTGAGTTACAACATGAAAATAAACAGAGATAAATATGTGTGCCATTTAGGTTTGATTACTTTGGTTTCACATTAACAGCTTAGAGGCATTGACTTGTTTCAAAATATGCTTAACGCATGACATCTTCTGCAAACATCTACTTCACCAAAGTAGAATATGATTTAAAATTAAAAACTATCCAGCTAGAAACATTAATCCTTTATCTGGTACAGTGTTTCAGGAAGTACAATCAGTGAGCCGTAGAAAGAAAAAAAGTGCACAACACAGGAATGACTTCTATTAATAGTGCTTTTTCAATGGATGGTGTGCTTTAGCATTTACCCATAATCCACCCCATTTATCCCTGACTCAAAATATCCCTATTGAAATTAGTTATACTTCCTGCTGAGGTCCAGATGAAATCCTTGATGGCTTTCGATTTACTTCATATATTATTATACTCAATTAAAACCACCTGTGGTGCCTGTAGTGCTATTTATCAATGAACGGATAAGGCAACAGGAATTCTGGAGAGTAAACACCAAATAAACTTATCAGGCCTGAGAGCTGTAAACGGATTTCATTGGTAACCTTAAAAGTGCTTTATATCCTGCTATTTTATAAAAAGAACAACACACTACTCTGCTTCGTGATCTAATAATTTTCCCACTCAACATTTTGTATCCTAATCCTGAGATCCGATAAGATTCAGGGTGAAGTGACAAATTGTTTTTTTAAGGCACTATGAACACACCATTGCTGTTTCTCTTGGGTCACATTCATGCTGTCTGGACTAGATTAGGCTTTAGGCCAGAGTGACAGGAACAGAATGTGACATTCATTCTTATCATTACTTCCATTTTACCCAAAATGCTTTTGATTATTTATGGTTCAAATCTGTTTGCTTTCAATGTCACATCTAAAGATAAAAAGGTGGCGAGGGCAGTACCTTGCCTTACGAGTGTTGACAGCCGCAGTCAATGATCGGAAGTTGACTTATTGTTTATTCTTGTTTTATTATAAGCTATTATTAATTATTATCAATGTTCATTTATTCACATATATTATTATTATTAAATATTTATCGTTTTACATTTTTATCTTTAATATATCAGGTCAAATATATGTGTTTGTGGCAGGTTATATGAGTTTGGGAGAGGGTTGGAATGGATTAATTGGTTGTCTGTTTTTGTCTTATGGGAATAATTGTTTCATCTAAAGAACTTTTTGGCTTACAAGCTTGCCCTCGGAACGGATTCGTAAGTCAAGGTACCACTGTACTTATTTAAAAGTTGTCCCATTGTCTGAAAGCATTCCTAAAAAAATGCTAGAGACAAACATAAACTAGTCGAAATGCACAAAATTAGATGCGCCTACCTTGAAGAAGGGGTGACATTGGGGTGTTCAGGGGAAAGTGAAGAAGGGCCATCCTCGCCATCCTGCAGGAGGTCCTCGCATGCTTCTATCTTCTCGTCATCCAGCAGCTCAGTGATCTACGGTAAGAAGGCAAACATTTTAGTTTCAAGTGTCATCTTATAAGCATGCCAGGGTTTTTGCTTCAGATGATCATTCTATTATGTGGTCTCATGTGTCCTTGATAGAGCTGATGGAGTATCTTATATTATAAATGCTAGATTGTTTTTTGCTTAATCAGTTAGTAATAATTTGCATACTTGTTAAATAGAACTGTACTTCTATAGATATATATTTGTTAGACAGGAAATCTGTGTGTAAATACAAAGTATGCTACATCCAGGCATCACACAACTGTAGATAACACAAACCATTTCATGATATCAGAGCTTTGTTGTTAGCTCTTCTGTAATACATCGAGTTTCTATCACAAACATGATATACTGTACTGCAGAGTTATATAACATCTAAAACACAGTATTGCTGTTGATTGCTTCAGGCTGATCTAATGGCAAACAAATAACATCACTTGTTATGCCAATGTGAAAGCCTTTTGTGCATGTTTGATACATGATCACCCGCATCACTGCTTCACATCCCAAACGTCCTCTACATCTGCTGCAGTGTTACTGCCACATTGCCATGGCAACCGCGTCGGCAGCTTTCGATTGGCTGTGTGCAGTTGCTAGTCTTCAATGCATGCAGATATGAGTCATATGTGGCGAGAGTAATGGCTGTGCTGCAGGCTCCAGACCTTCACACATCTCCGTAGGCTTAGAGCCATTATCTCATTAATGGAACAGTTATTGTGAATAAACACCACAAGTGCAGTGAAGACTGTGTGATGACTGAATGTACTCGCGATTCCTCATCTCTCCACTCTCTTATTTTCTCAACCCAAAGTCAAAGTAGAAAATTGATGTGATTCTATGGTGTAATAATAGTTAAAACATAAATGCAAATGTACTGGCAGCAAATGCTTGTTTACCCAGCTGCCATTGTTCTGTTTGGAGGTTGTTACTTAAGTAACAGAGGTTCAGTAAGAAAGGCATGGGCCAGTCTACACTGTCTGGGTTCATCCTCAATATCACAAATGATAATGAACACAGCATAATGCAAGACTGGACAATGCTGGAAATAATAAATGAGCGCAATATGATTACTTCTGCTTACAAATCCAAAACAACTAACTCGGAGGGATGAATAGATCCAAGATGACCTCAGTGATCCTAACCGGTTTGATTACAATGTTGCAAATTGACAAACACCCCCCCCCCCCTTCCAACATCAATCCCACAAGGTTGGATGCTATGCTCTCTTATTTTACCATAGTTCAATCTTCACATATCACTGCTATCTGGCAGTGTAGCTCCAGACAACCTACAATTGTATTATGCTCATGCTGCCAAGCTGATTTGATCATGCGGGTTTCTGTTTTACAACAAGAGGACAATGTCACCTTTTCTCTCCCTAAAAGGTCAAGTGAGTTTGCACTCACCTGTCTTTCTGTGCTCGTAGTACTGCATCTTGCCCCGAACAGGTCTGTTCTCTGTATTCATAATACCATGCATTTTCAACTTCAAGTTAACCCCCCCCACCACCACCACCACCATCACCACCACCTTTACTTCTACTTGCTCCCTGTTGCTGCCCAAACCAGATTTAAAAGCACTGATGCTGTCCTACAAATTAAAACTACAGAACTACAGCAGCACACACCTTCTTAAAAACCCTCATCATTTTCTCTTTAGGCCACAATCATGGCTTGACTTGTTCCACCACCTTTCAAGATTCAAAGAACGTTTTACTTTCATGAAACTAAACTGTAAGGATCAGTTTGTCGATAAACTCCCAGATCTCGTTTTCATTCAGAACCGCAAATGACCAAACTTAAGGTATTTATAGCAAATACCTTTTCCACAGTCACTTCATGAATTTTTGAAGGTGTTACCTGTGCATTCAGGTGTTAATCACCACCCTGACGATTAGGAATAAGAGTGAAAACATCATCCAGGTTGGAGAAGTGTCCTGCGTCTGTTTTGCATCAGTATAAAAATTAAAGAGCTAATGTCTAAGCTAATAGCAAATTGTATGTCACATTGATGTAAGTTTTAGTACATATAAACACTCTGCAGCCATGTTTAGAAAAGTGTCTGACAATGATACAGAGCCGGTAAAATCCAGCACCCCTGCTTTCCCTAGAATGTTGAATATTTTCATGAAAAAAAGCAGCACTATAATAGCAGACAAGTTTTTCAAGCAATCGAGTGGCTGGTTATTTTAAATAGAAGAAAAAGACCTTGACAAACCATGTTATCTAATTGCAGTTGCTACAGTAACTTGGCCAAGACTTGGAGATCTCTTTGTTAACCAATAAAACACTTTAAATAGCTATATTTCATTATCACTGTTACACTGTTCAGGAGGTAAACATTCGCTACCATTCCAGCCACTTGGTTGCTGCTTGGCAACAGTAAGCACAAGTAAGTCTTTGTTAGTAGAATGGGGAGAGAGAACAGTGCAGCATTAAAGGCTTTGGGTCTAATGTGCATTAAATTATGGTAGAATCTTATAAGATTATTTAATTTTAAACAAATAGATAAATAATGAAAAACTCCTCCAGGAAATCAGTAACTGTTGCCATAAAAAATGATATCCCTAACTAAACCTATTTATCCTTTTCAAATTAATGTTTGACACAGTTTTGGCATGTATGTGCTCTTGAACCATTCTAATCCAAATGCAATCATTAAAATGTTGGTTTTGGCTTCCCTGTTCAGAGGGCGTTGTTTCATGCAAGCAGCTGAAGTAATGCAGAGAATGCATTTTTATTTTGCCCCATGAGGTGTTGCTCATATTCAGAACATTCCGAGTATGCCACACATGCTTGCTTACCTAATTACAGCAGCAATTATTAATTAACGGCTCTTAAGAGTCCATAGACAAACAAGACACACGAAAGGTGTGTGCTCTCTTCCTCTCAGGAAGAACAGAGACGCACACATGGCTGCCTGTTCACATAAATGGAAAGTTTTAGCAGCACTGACAAATGAGCTCTGTGTGTCTTGGCACAGTTTGTTTACCCACACAAGGCAAGTGGGAAGCGTCAAGAATGTGAGGAACAAAAAGTCTTGGCCTTTGGCAGTTCTTTCAGACTGGAAGAGAAATCGGACGAGAAAAGCGAGTAGGAATCCTGGAGCATGGATGGTTGTGCTTAGAAACACCCGATACAGCTGGCAAAGTCCACACATGAGATTAATGCCTCAAAGAGGACAAAGCACAACAAAGACATTCCTCCATCGTGATGAGAAGAACCTTTCCGACTTGAAAGTCTTTTGTCAACAGAGTGATATCTAAACGTATTAATTAAGTAAAAGCTTTTACACCATCAAATGCATGCTAGGCAACATTCAGAGCAGTAGTAGAGCCAATCACCTATCCACTCTTATTTACATAACAAACTAAACGAAGAACACTAGATCCCTGAAACAGCTTTGTACTAAAGTAGTGATCATACAGCCAATTACAGAAGTGATCAACTGTTCTCGTATCAGAAAAGGAGAACTACGATTGAATTGGTTAGAGTAATCTTTCACTGTAAAATGAATTTTCATAACAAATGTGGAAACCAGGCAGTGGGAGGGGAAAACACCCCAATGGATGTCCCTGAAGAGTAAGCAACAGATCCTAATGATTCAAATTTTATTTTAAATTTTCATCTGAAAAAATGATGTAGCTCTTACATCAAGCCACAAGGCTCAACCCACGTTATGTTTATACACATCATCTCTTTGCTTCTCTCCCAGAAGTTACTCATAAAAGGGTGTTCAAATTTATGGCCTTGTAACATGTATGAGAATAAATCACAACCTAGAAACTTATTTAGGCTTTGGATTCCTCCTTTGCAGTGTTCATCTCAACCCAGCTCTCAGAGTGCAGAAAGTTTTGCATGGGCATGGTCTTGGTCGTGTCACTCAAATTAGGTTTTTCTCTGTTTAATGAAATAAGACAAGTTTGCATGTTTCCCTTTTAGTGTTCGAAAAGGTAATTGTCAGACATTAACTACTATAATTCCACATTCATAAGAATAAACAGACTTCAGAATTTAGGAAGCTCACAGACATATCTTTGGTTTCCTTTCGTAAATAAGCAAAAAGCGAAACTTAATTTTAGTCAAACAGTAATAATGTGCACTGTTCCATGAGCCTCAATACAGGCCCACCATAACTCACAACAAACTCACAAACTACTGTATTTAAACAAACGCCCTGCTTTTTGGCCACAGTGGTGCTCCTGTAAAAGACTGCAGTGAAATATATATAATACTCGTACGGCTCCACCAGGTAGGAATCAGTTAACTGTCACCACCTGAATACCGCTCCTATTTTAAGTATGTATAAGAACTTATGGTGGCTGTCAGGTGCCTGTAAGCATACTTTAAATACCTATAATCTTGCTTCATGCTTTTTCCAGTTATATTAGAATTATTTTGATTTTTGATTTTTAAAATAAGCATGATCCTCTATTTTTATAAATTTGCATTTTCCAACTTAACATTCAGCACTGGCAAACATGAATTCCTCATCTTTCTTGCTTCACATTTAGGGTGTTTCCTTGGATCCATACCAACACTTCCAAAAACACAAAGCTCGGAAAGCTCTCCTTAGATGTTCATTCGTTCAAACAGCGGCTCTCTGAAAGAAAACCTGCTCTCTGTGTCAGTATAGCCGGGCTCATTCCAAACTTATAAAAATAATTATTTGAAACACGTGATTAGTATATATTACATAGGAAGAGCTCAAATGTATTGATCCACTCACTAGGAGTTAACATACATTATCCTGAATGGATAATGATTGAATCATAATGACGGAAACGCATGGTTTGTCACGGTCATGTAGGGCAGACACGGTCATCGTTACACTGTAAAAATGGAAAAATAAACCATTAAAAATATTTGCTTTTCTTGCGTTTCCATGTCGTGGCCGGTATCTAAAAAGATTTTCAACGAGTAATGGAATACACTTTTCTTACATTTACATTTCGTAGCCTGTATAGTAAAACTTGGAAAGAATTTAGAAATATGCCCTTTCATTGCAATTGCGCTCTGTCCAAGGCTCAGCTCACCTGCCTCTGAATATGTGTTGGATAAAATATATAAACTATATAAACTGGAAATATCTTGTTTTATTTTGCTTCTCTTTGTTTTCATGTAGTAGAAACTAATACTTTGAAGAGGTTTAAAAACATGTCCTCACCGAATATGTTTCTGCTCATATTTAAAATGTTTTGAAATAGAAAAATAAAATGACATTTAAAAAATAAAAAAACAATATATAACCACTATGATTTACTTTGCTTTTTATCTTTCTATGTAGTATACACATAAAAAAAAAAATGTTCAAAGAGGGGTGGTTCAATGATTAGGACTCTAAGTTACTGATCTGAAGATCAGATCAGGGGTCCAAGTCCCAGTACCACCAGGCTGCCATTGTTGGGCTCTTGACAAGGACCTTAAACCCTCAATTGCAGAACTGTGTGAAAATGCTAAATGAAAACCTCTGGATAAGGGCGTCTATCAAAGGTAATAAATATAAATTATTCGCCTCGGCCTCAGTGGATGTCGTAGAATTTAACATTCTCCTCAATGTTCGGTTTCGGGGACTATTCAGCAAAACCCACACCAACCTTCAAGAAAAAAATATTATTTATATACTCATGAAAACATAATTATGAACACAATATCCAATTTCTACGAGTAAATTTCATAAGTCCTACACAGTAAATCTTTAAACCCTGTCTGGATGGGATTGGTGTTTCTGATTGAAATCTGTTAACGCCAGTTTTACATTCCTTCTCTGTGTTAAAATCTCAAGTCTGAACTGCAATTACATCAGCACTGGGTAAGACAAAGAACCTTTGTATTTTTATACAAAAATGAATACATTCCTAATTGTAGTTTTGTTTGTATAAATGAGAGGATTGTGGCCCTTAATGATACGCTGTAGCTCATTCATTTATTAGTTCAAAACTCAAATGACTTAATATTGTGGTGCAAGTACATGTTACGTATAAACTGGCTTCATACCTGCAGTTGCCAAAATTTATAGTGATCACTCTAGAGGTGCAAAACTAAAAGCAACAAATACAAATTTTTTTTTTTTGCATATTTTCCCCTGAATTTTGAAATTAGCATCAAGATGTTTTACAATTCCACGTACAAGCAAATATTTTATGTCTTAAACACATGAATCCAACAAAAATCATAAGAAGGTCGACCACAATTT
>CM045733.1:69130000-69297500 GCA_024760905.1 Plotosus lineatus | reverse complement strand
ATGAAATACCCAAAATAAGCACATCAAGTAACATGGAGGAGTATGTTACTATCTCACTCAGGTATTGATTTTATTCTGAACTTTTTCACACTTCCAACACAAATCTGTCAATAAAGGGAGTGACTAACAAAATCCTAGACTTATGGTAAAAGAAAACAGAATTAGTTGGAATATTGGGGAAATAAGGGGAGTAACAAGTACATAAGTATGTGGTCCTGAGCACAAGTCTCAGCAACAATCGTATGTCAAGTATCACATAATCAATTACACAGAATACTTAAATATATAGATTTGAACCACTGTACTACCCACTATAACTAAAGATTGTATTTTATATGTAATTTCATAACCCATTACCCATTCTTGAATTAACAGTTGGCACAGCTGTAGCTTGGCCATGATGAACACACTGTTCTAAGAAATACATGCAATAGAATATGTTTTCTCTATTGTGCCTTTTAGTTCTATGATCTAAAGAGCACCTGTATCTACCTCTACAGTCTATTACCTTTTAAATGTTCTAGCTGTCAGAGAACAGTGTGTATTTGTGTTTTTACAGTTCTTTAAAAAAAAAAGAAAGCAGGAAAATAAAAACACCAAAGATAAAACTGAACGCGAGTCAAGTGTCATTATATAGCTCAGCCAATCTGCAATGTGCAAATGACGCCCAGGCAGGTTACTGGACAAACTGGGTTAGAGGTCTTTCCAATTTGCCTTTTCACAGAACCTGCGGGTAGCTCCAGCTTTCTAATACAAGATGCCAGCTCCTGCTCACCATGCTCCTCAATGTACTCCACGATGGTCCTGACCAACAGCGGGACCTCGTGGCCTGGCTGGCCGCTCTGCTGCACCTCCTCCAGAGGGACGCCAAACACCCTGGCTGTGCTGAGGGATTCGCTTAGGCTACGAGAGAGGCTCTTCCGCATTGCTTCCACAGCCGCACCGCTTCAGTCGCTCTGTGTGGCCGACAGACGCAAAACACAGTCATGGTAATGTTAGGAATACGCCAGCATAAACAAAGCAGGCTGGGGCAGAAACCGGCTGCTCCCAACCCAGAAGCTGTTTGCATCTTGCTCAGACTTAAGTACGAGGTTACATAAGTGAGGTGACAAAATTATGTAATAATCCAAAACGCAGCAAACATGGTGCACAAACTACACTGATGGCAGAACAATGAACACTTTAACAAGCTTCATCTCAAAATATAATTAAGAAGTGATGTTTGTTTAACATGGAGATGAAAAAGAAAACTACTCACCGTGTTTTTACTTTAAAAATCCAGCTGTTTACTGTATCCCCTGCTCTACTAACTAGCAGTAAATTGAAAGAACATCTATGGCTGCTTCAAGTTATGGCAAAAGATGAGCCTGTAGTTCCTCATTGACAGACCGCAAATCCTGTACAGGACGTCAGTAGTTAAACTGAGGAGAGACAACAGCAAACAGGCATAATGAGTAAAGCTAATTATTTATTAACTCCGTCATAAAACACTGGGTAGGGGTTATAACCTGTATTAACTCAGACTAGGCATTCCATCTATCTAAAAATGCTCCAAAGGATGTGAATCGTAAACATTTCAGACCAGTGCCGCTGCTTTAAGAAAGACATCTGTGGGATTGTTGAATAACCAATAGATCAAATACAAAGCAGGGGACAAATTTGCTGCAGTAGCACCTATGTAACAAGTGTGTGTGTGTGTGTGTGTGTGTGTGTGTGTGTGTGTGTGAGTGATGCTTGTTTGTTTTATGTCTTTGTTTTTTTATCTCCAGAAAAATTTACAGTTTTTAAATTCTCATTACTATAATAGAGGAGATGAGGATTAAGGGCCAGACTCAAGGGCCCACCATTGGCAGCTCAGAGGTACTGGGACATGAACCTGATATTCTTATCAGTAATCCAGAACCTTGACCACTGAGCCACCCCTGCCATTGTGGGGAGTGTGTGCATGTGTGTGTGTGTGTGTGTGTGTGTGTGTGAGAGAGAGAGGTGAATGGCACAATGCGATTCTAACTGGCAGATGTAGTAGATCGTGCGATGAGAGCGTTCTTGTCCACATGCAGTCCATTGCATCAAATCCCACCATTTTGAGCATTCAAGCTCTGATTCCTTGACGAGTCAGGCTCGCTGATGAGAAAACGAACCAATATACAGTGGTACCTTGACTAACGAGTGTATGTTATAACGAATTTTCCATGATACCAGCTTCAATCCCACCAAAAATCTGCCTCATCCAATGAGCAAAATTTTGGTTTATGAGCTCCGCTGGATAAATGGCTTTTCAAAACCAATTAGCCTTGTATTCTTCCGCATGTATTCCTCCGTGCTATGAGAATGCCCTGTGCAGTGCTTCTAAATTATTTTCTGTGATGCCCCCTTATAGGGGAAAAAAAAAAAAGAACACCCCCCCCAGCGCTCCGCTCGTGACTATAAATAGTGTTTACTGCACTTCATATTGTTTGCTCGGTACTTTTTCCCTACACCATAGACGTGAGCGCACCACTGCTACCTAGTGTAATTGCGCATCCTCTACAGTAGGTAGCAGTGGCGCTCTATCAGTGTTCCCTACACCATAGGTAACACAGTGAGAGCGCCACTGTCACCTACTGTAGAGGATGCGCAATTACACTTAAATCTAGCACACTATTTGATAAGCAATGACCTTGTGGGAGCTCACCACGTGCCTTTCATTGATGGCATTTGTAGCGTGCACATGCACAAAATTCTCCTCCTCCTTCTGTTACGCACCACCTCATGCCTGCCCACATGACATCTTTGCTGCAATTGATGATCGAAAGGGTTAGTTGACTATTTTTGTTAGTTTATTCTTGCTTTATTATTATTATTTATTATCAATTATTATTAATGTTAATGTACATGTATTATTTTTATTATTATGAAATGTATTAATTGTCTTTACATGTTTATCTTTAATATATTTGGTCAAATATATGTTTGTGTCAGGTTATATGAGTTTAGGAGGGGCTTGGAATGGATTAATTGGTTTTCTATTATTTCCTATGGGAATTTTTGTTTTATCTAATGAACATTTTGACTTACAAGCTTGCGCTCAGAACGGATTAATTTCGTAAATCAAGGTACTCCTGTATCAAGAGTGGCCAAAAAGTCAGAGACCAAGAGCTACATTTTATACAGTGTTAGCACAAAGAGCCACGTCATACACATGGGCACACATGAACATCACCCATCCCTTTCTCATACACAGACACCTCTGCTCAGCCAGATTTATTTTAAATTCACACACCAACATTCTCATGAAATTCTCACATCTTTGAACGTCAGTGCAACTGTGATTCAATAGCCGTGTTAATGTCCGATTATCTGTGTTCAACAGAGTGATGGGACAGTTGGACGTCCCATACCATGCGTTTTAGTTTGTCGTTTTAAGGAGACAAGATTTCAACAACAGCACCGAGACATTTTTAACGAACTCCCCTTCATTGTATGACTTTCTGGCCCAATGCAATGTTCCAAGTCAGTTGATATGATTCAAGAATTATGGTCTGAGCACTTTGTAAATTTTTGGAAAAATTGTATCTGCTTTTCTGGCTGACTTTTCAAAGTGAACAACTTGTGCTTGCGAAGGACACAAGAGCCGCATGAAACCAGGCAAAGCGCTGCATGTGGCTCGGGAGCCGTGGGTTGGCCACCCTTGCAATATACAAGGATCCCTCACTTTCCGCGGTTAATGGGGATCGAGACGCCCCCGCAACCGCCGATTTCCACGAAGTAGGATCGACCTCTCTGACTGACATATACGTACATGTATATGTGTACATAATGTCAATATATACATATTCAACACTATAAATGCTTATAACAATTAAACATTCAAAAATAATATATAAGATGTAAATAAAATATAAATACACACACATACAGACACACGCACACACAATCTTAGATGCGCACCTCACATAAAAATGTAAGTAGTTTTGTTTTTTTGTTTGTTTGGGTTTTTTTTTTGCCATAATTGGCCTTGTTTTGCGGCATTTTCCTTACCCTTATTTTTCCTTAACCCCCCCGCGATGCACTGAAGCCGTAGTAACTGAAGCACAAAGTAGCGAGGGATCACTGTACTATTATTAAATCATATCCCTCGAGTAAAGCCGGCACTACCAAATGAAAAGAAAGGTGAAAGAGAGATTTAACAGACAAGCCAAGAGGAAAAATCTAACAGAAATTTCCATTTGCTCACTTCTGATGAAAAAAAAGCATTCTGTTACTAATCTGAAGTGTAATATATTGATTATCTGAGGTTGTCATGTCCTTGCATTTTACCCGTATACAGGCAAATAAAGAAATAGTTTTCTGAACACATTTCATATCCAGTACCAGTCACCTGCTGAAGTGCTGAACTACACTGTTTGTGACTGTTTTGAAAAGAAAGTAACAGATCATTTATACTTGTGCTACAATTTTGTGAATTATCAACTTCTGGATCACCAGTGTGGTCTGTCTAAATAAATAAATGCATACATACACACATCTTTAAAAACAAAAAAGAAATACACAGCCTTTAAATATTTTAAATAAAAACAATATACATATATATGTTCAAAAAAATTGAATTCCATTCTTTGAGAAAATGTGTGTATGTAGAAAATGTAATTTTTTTCCTTATTTGGAAAGGAACTAAAGGATAACTATTTACTTTTTTTTATTTACAAGATTGAAAATAAAATAAGTACACTTTAAACAATAACTTCTCAAACAGGTGAATATCTGGTCTACTTTTACAAATAAAAATTAGCTTCTGGAATATTCCCATCAGTCTTCTCTCTGACCATGACATCAGATTCTTAGTTACTGAATTACTTCAATCACCATTCACACAAAGCTCTCTACAGACAGGCAGAGCAGTCCAGTCCAGATGCCTACTGTGTGTGCAATACACACCCTAGGTAAGCTTTGTGAACGAGTTGTTATATCATTGTATGCTTATTATCATTATAATTTAACTGCCCAGTAACACCTACACAAAACAGGGGGAATGTGTGCCTTAAAGCAGGAAGTGTGTTACCATGTGTGCTTTATAGCAGGAAGTTTCTGGATTCCAGTCCCAGGTTGCTGTGTGGAGTTTGCATGCTCATTCCACACTTGCATGGTTTTCCTCTGGTTACTCTGGTTTTCTCTCCCCATATAGTCCACTGCATTTTAGACTAACTAGCTGTTCCAATTCGCCTCTAGGTGCGAGTATGAATGGTCATGTGTGTGTGTTGGCCCTACGATGGTAATGTCACAAGGATGGCACCCAAAAAAGGTGTAGTTGTAATGCAGGTGAAATGTTCTCATCATTCTTTTAGAATTATCTCAGAGAATAGCCTCTTCTCTTTCATTCGGCGAATCTTAACTGTCAGAGGGCGGAGCAGGCGGTGGAAGTGGTGAATTGGTGTCACTCAGAGTAGTTCTTTTTTTTTGGCCTCTCTGAGTACCCCTATGTTTGTTTAGTTGTATGCTAGTCCAATAGGTGTCAATAGGGAATCTATTAATCGAGCAATTTAACTTTTCTACAAAGGGACTCAAAAACTCCATTCTGTGGCCTCATTCAATACAGAGGGCAAGTTGCTCACCAGACTCCTACCTTACTATTGTGTCAGCTGCATTCAGTGTGATTATGAAAACTGTGAAAACGAGGACCATGTTGATCAATTTAATCTTGTGTCTTTCCCAGAAAACAGGACTCTGATGACAGTGATGATGACATTCTTGAAGAAAATGAACACAGCCAGGAGCATGAGGACAGTGAGGTTTTTAGCGTTTACTTTTTGTTCCATGTTCTGTCCGATGGTGTCTTTACTCTCAATGAAAACATCCTTGATTCTGGGCATCACTATCAGAAGGGGACAAAAGCATCAGAGGAAGTGGCATTCTTACAAACAATGCCGAACAATAATTCCAGTCAGATGCATCAGTTACATCATAATTGTCTTGACCAAGGAAAGTGTCCTTTTCATCCTTGGACATCAGGACCATGAGGATATCTTGTGTTCTATTGAAGTTTAAATGCCTTTTAAGGGTCTCTGAAGGATCCAAGACATGCAGAAATATAAGATATTTCATACACAACCTTGAATAGGACAAGAGGCCTAAACTAGATAAGTTGTGAAAAAATGCTATTTTCCGGCAAAATTGTTTGATAAAAATTTCGAGGGGTTTTTGAAGCTCCAGAATGATGAGCTATATCGATATTGATGTGTTTGATGTACACAATTTCACATCGATCTGTTTCCTCTGAGCATTTTGGTACATGTTTGATTAAATTTGGTTGAGTATTAATTAAGTTGTGCTCATTTCATTTAAAATGGTCAGCTCTGAGAAGATACCCAAGTTAATCCTTCAATTTAGCAGTAAATCTACGTTCCAACCTTCACCTATGGTGATGAGCTTTGGGTAGTGACAGAAAGAACAAGATCATGGATACAAGAAGCCACAATGAGCTTTCTTCGCTGGGTGGTGGGGCTCTCCCTCCCTCAGCCATCCAGGAGGATATCATAGTAGAACTGCTGCGCCGCTTCATCGAGAGGAACCAGTTGAGGTGGCTCAGGCATCTGGTTATTATGCCTCCTGAATGCCTTGTTTTAGGCATGTCCAACCAGGAAGAGACCCCGGGGTCGACCGAGAACACGCTAGAAGAACTATGTCACTCGGCTGGTCTGGAAGCACCTCTGTGTCCCCCTGGAAGAGCTGGAGGAAGTGGCTGGGAATGGCCAATCTGGCCCTCGTTGTTAAGGCTGCTTCTCCTGTGACCCAACCCCGGATTAACCGGATGATGATGATGAGGAGTTGAGAAAAATCACAAAAACGTGTTCGCATTCTAATTCATTTCCCTATTAAATGATCATCTAAATATGCACTTTTCTCCAAATATAGGTAACTTATTCCAAATTTAATCGCATGTTTTGAAAGGGTTCATTGAGTGTAACAAGCAGTAGAAATATTGTAAATTGCGTGAGTTTTACCCCGTTATACTTTTTAGGTTCACCTTTTAACATATAACCTAAACTGTTTAAAGGGTACCTCGCCTTTGTCTAGATCTGGCTGAGATAGGCTCCAGACTTGTTCCCGTGACCCTAGCAAAATTCAGAAGTCTATATATGAGACAGAAGGGACGGGAGGTCACAGAGAGAGCAGTGCTAAGTGTGTAGGAAATCAATTCTTCCTGCTTATTCTTTCAGCAGCTCTGATTTAACTTCAGCTGGATTTTATCCATTTCCCCAGAAAAGCTCGGCACCAAACTCACGCTTGCTTGTAACTGAACATGATTTGCTCTTGACGTTCCACAGAGATTCAAAACACCCATCCTGAACAACACTGCATCATGTATCGCCCACAAAACACAGGCACCAGGGCTACAGCTAAACAATGAATCGGTTGTGATGTGATGACACACATCTCAGTGCATCTACAGGATGAAAAGAGAGCTTTCTTTGTGGCAAATGGAAATTTCCACTCTGATGAACTAGGCCCACATTACTTCGCACAGAGGCACCACAGAATTAAGTATGAATGATTAGAATGCAGGCAACAGAAGCTGGTAAAACCCTCACAAGTGCTCAGGGCCACTTAGAGAACACACACTGGACAGCTGAAAGGGAAAAAAAAGGTATATGGCTTACTGGGGAATTTTACGAATTCATTTCGTAGTATTGTACAGTAAGCACAAATGGAAACATGAAACCATTTAAAATCCCCCATTTACAAAAATAAACAGGACTCACCAAGATATCTAACCTTAAACATTCATTCATTTTCTCAACCGTTTAATCCTAATTAGGGTTGCGGGGTGGCTGGTGCCCATCTCAGCTGACTCCAGGCGAGGGCAGGGCACACCCTGGATAAAGCTTAAGCTTAAACAGTCTTCCTGAATTTATTTATTTATTTATTAGTTTTTAAATTGTCATGTTAACAGTCATCAGTTCTTTTAATGTTGATTCTTCAGTTTGTTTTTTTGCAAGGTAATGGATGCCAAAGGGATTTTACGTTGGTGCTGAATGATATTTTACACCAACTAAAAACAGGGCAGTAAAGAAGCGTAGACATGGAAAGTGGTTTGCAGCAAACTACCAGTCAAATGTTTTCAAACCTTCTTTAGTTTAAATACTTAAAAAAATATATTAAAACTTCAATGTGTTCAGGTTCGTTAACCCCCCCCCCCCCCAAAAAAAAACCCAAACAAACAAACAAACAAAAAAAAAAAAAGAAAGATTACAGTAAAGCGGTACAGTCGGCCCTCTAACTTACAAAATTAATCCGTTCCAGAGCCTTTTTCGTAGCCTGGAGTTTTCGAAAGTAGATTTTTTTACATGTAAAACATGTGATTCGTTCCAGGACTACCCCATAAACCCTTTAAAAATGATAAAAGTACACCAATTTTGTATGAAATAGGTGTTAAAAGTAAAAGAAAATTATTTATTAAACCATTTAAACATTTTACTAAAATATTAAACCATTTTATTAACATATTTATTAGGCTGCAAAGTCGTCAGCGTGTTTCTGTCCCTTGCTAAAAGGGTTGTGACAGGAAGGACATCCGACGTAAAAACCTCTGCCAAATCAAACGTGCGACTCAGATGATTTGAATGGCACGTTTGAATTTTGGAACAGCGAGTTTGGCGCTTTTCGTAAAAAGAGGTTGTTTTTGTAAAAAGAGGATGAAAATTTAGGAAAACGTTTTCGTAACCTGGATTTTACGTACTCAGAAGATTTTCGTAAGGAGAGGGCCGACTGTATATCAGAAATGCCTTCAAACAAAAGAACAACACTGCCGGTTTCAAATAATGGAACGCAGGGCGTGACACGGAGTTTCATAGTTCAGTGGCAAAAACACAAAATGGAGTGGACCAAGTTGGGCCATCAGCATAAGAGCTGGGTAATAAGCTGCAGTCTGAAGTGGACAAAGCAAAGCAGATTGATGTCCATGTTGAGTTGCGAATATGTGAACTTCATAACTTTTACCATAAGTACAGGTTACCAAGTCGAGAGCAATAATTGTATGAAATATGACTGGTTTTCAGGACTTGCCCAAATCAAGTTTATCAAACAAACATGAGTTCACAAGTTGTGGACTGATAATATGATGAGCCAAACAGCCCTCTCGTGATTTTTTTTTTTTTTTTAGTGTGCCCACTTGAATTTCTATCAGCCTGGGGATGAAAATGGTTATGCCATGCACTAGATTGGAGACACAGTTTACAGCCTTAAACATCCTGGAGTTGGTTTTGGGCTGAAGTGGGAAGAAAGCAACTAACGGGTACAAAGTGGATATTTCCGCAACAGTGTTGAGAAAAACTTCCAGAGCAACCTTTGATTTCCATCATCCAAAAAAAAGCAAAGAGTGTCATCATCTGCAAAAGGTGTCGACTTTAATGAGTCAAAAATGTAGATAAAATTGCGTTACATAGTTCCACCACTTCTTTCTTACCTCAACTTTCATGTTATATGATAACCAATAGGAGCAAAAGAACATGGTTGATTGACAGACGACACCAACATCCAGTTTCCAAAACCTTTACCCTAAGGAGATGCCACACACTACCAACTTCTTGGTCTCTATGTCAAAATGCAAAGTAGCTCATCACCACAGTCTCAATAACCCGGAAACCCACACTGATCCCCTATGAGATCATGATTATTTATAGCTGTAAGACTTCAGACTTGTGTTATTTCTTCTCAAATCAGATGGATTTGAAATGGGAAGTAATGGTATAGCTAGTTATTGAACTGAGTAGATCTTTCAGCAGTTATCCAGGAACAAGGTCACAGTGATGCATGACAATGCATAAACTGCCTTAACAGAAACCAGAAACAAGTTAAAGCTTTGATCACTAAACTTTTCTCAGTGTCAAATAGAAGGAATAAATAGTGGTGAGATGTCCCATCTGAAGTGTATTGATATGCATACACTCACTATATATATTCATGTTCAAATCAGAATACTTTACTGATCCTGGGGGAAATTGTGTTCTTCTTGTACATTAGAATTACTGTGTAGTTCCCTCATTAGAATCATTAGACTGTTACCCGAAGCCTAGGCTGCGTGACAAGTGAATTAGTTTATGTGTAGACAAATGTACAGACAATCTTTCAGCAAAACGGAGGGAAGTAACAACCGGCTTGCTTCCTGTGTTATCTATGTATCCCTTATCAGGTGTGTCACCACAAAAAGACAACTTTTTTTAATACCAAAACCCACGAGCCCAAGCAGGTTTGCTAACTCATTTTATACAGCCTGCAACAGCTTTTGAAGACTATCATTATGTACAGTTGTGTTCAAAATAATAGCAGTATGTTTAAAAAAGTGAATAAAGCTCAAAATCCTTATAATAGTTTTATTTCCATATGCAAAAATGCATCGGGAACACGACACATACTATTACAAATCAAAACAAGAACAAAAATATATAAAATTTGTGTTATTACTTTAAATAAATTAAAGAAAAGTGAATATTAGACAGTTCAAAAAATAGCAGTGTCTGAATTTCTTTTTTATGAACTCAAACATTGACTGTATAAACTGAAGATGCTGTAAGATTTTGTTTTCCTGTGAATGATTTCACCAATATTTAGTTGTATAATCACGGTTTTGAGAACTGCTTCACATGTGTGTTGCAGAGTCAACCAACTTCTGGCACCTGTGAGCAGGTTTTCCAGCCGGGGATGATTGGACTACATTCCACAGTTTTTCTGTATTTCTTGGTTTTGCCTCAGAGACCGCATTTTTGATGTCACCCACAAGTTTTCTATTGGATTAAGGTCCAGAGATTGGGCTGCTGAGGACGTTGTCTTCTTGGAAAACCCATTTCAAGGGCATGTTCTCTTCAGCATAAGGCATCACAACCTCTTCGAGTATTCGGATGTATTCAAACTGATCCATGATCTCTGGGATACGATAAATTGTCCCAACGCCGCAGTATGCGAAGCATCCCCATATTATGATGCTTGCGCTACCAGGCTTCACTGTCTTCACTGTGGCTTGAATTCAGCGTTTGGAGGTCGTCTAGAGAACAAGAACAGTCTTACTTTCATCAGGCCACAAAATCGTGAGCCGTTTCTCTTTAGGCCAGCCAATGTGTACTTTGGCAAATAGTAACCTCTTCAGGACATGTTTTTTCTTTTCAACAGTGGGACTTTGAGGGGGTTTCTTGCCAATTGCTTGGCTTCACATAGGTGTCTTGAATTGTAACAGGAATCACAGGTAACTTTACACCTTCTTTGATCTTCTTTGGAGCTGATTGTTGGCTGAGTACTTGGCATTTTGGCTCTCATTTTCTGCACTTCTTTATATGTTCTCCCTTCTCCAGTCAACCTTTTAATCAAGGTACGCTGTTCTGAGCAATGTCTGGAACGACCCATTTTACTCAGAATTTCAGAGAGAAAGGCTCTATAACTAAAAAAGATTGCATAGTAGCTTGTCATTGTTAAGTGTTATCAGAAAATGCAAGTGAATAAAGGAAAAGAGAACAAATACTTAAACCAATCAGTTTCCCTTTTAGAAAAGATGTTCAGTCATTATTCGGCCCTTGATCACCTTTAATTTAGTGATGTGGCCCTGAGTGAAGACGAATTCAATACCCCTGGTATGCTCTACTTTATCAGTGACCAAAATAACAATGAAAAACAATCTACAAAATATACAGGTCCTTCTCAAAAAATTAGCATATTTTGATGAAGTTCATTATTTTCTGTAATGTACTGATAAACATTAGACTTTCATATATTTTAGATTCATTCCACACAACTGAAGTCAGTCAAGATGAAAGGAGGCTTAACTCTCTTTTGAGAGAGCAAATTGCAGCTTGATTTACTCTCTTTTAAGTTGTTTAATTCAGTAAATGTTTAATAAATGTGGCACGCTCCGCTGAATGTGAGAAAAACGCGGCTCATCTGGACCTCCGATCCCTCAAGG
This sequence comes from Plotosus lineatus, assembly GCA_024760905.1. Taxonomy (NCBI): domain Eukaryota; kingdom Metazoa; phylum Chordata; class Actinopteri; order Siluriformes; family Plotosidae; genus Plotosus; species Plotosus lineatus. The sequence goes on along the minus strand of CM045733.1, from coordinate 69,285,574 downwards.
AATCAAGCTAAAGTTAAAGTTGAAGTAGGGAATGCTCTTTGTCTTAAAATGCATCCTGCTTGTAGGGGCATTCAGTGGAACACGCCACAATACACAAATGTCAGAGATGTGTATTGTGTGTGTGTGTGTGTGTGTGTGTGTGTGTGTGAGAGAGAGAGAGAGAGAGAAATAGACAGACAGAGACAGAAAGAGAGAGAGAGAGAGAGAGAGAGAGAGAGAGAGAGAGAGAGAGAGCGTTGTGTGTGTATGTGCGTTAACAAAAATGTTTAATAAATAAATGTTAATAAAATGTTTTAAAAAATATTTTCTTTTGACACATATTTCATACAAAATTGGTGTACTTTTTTAAAGAGTTTATAGGGTAGTCTTGGGAGCCTTGGAACGAATCAGGCGTTTTACATGTAAAATGCACCTCTACTTACGAAGCCTCCGCATTACGAAAAAGGCTATGGAACAGATTAATTTCGTAAGTAGGGGCCCGACTGTATGTATATGTATGTGTGATATTTATACTTGCATGCATGATTACAGTCATGGACTAGCTTGAATATAAATCTGAAAATTTCACCTTCTTTTGGCCAAAATACATTTCAATGCTGGAATTAGACATAGGAACATAAATCTCAGTGTGATTTTCACTTTTGTGATGCTTCATTCTGAGCTCTTCTCTCACCCAGGTCTTATTGTTATACCTTGATATCAAACTGTACTCTCCCCGAACAGAACAGGAAGTTGTGAAACCAAATCTACCAAATTTCATGTGACAGTTAACACCCTGTGGCAATAAAAACACATCTTATTGTTTTGGCACCTACTAGCTAGAAATTCAGTCACTATTTCAATGGCATTATCTCTAACACCTGTCTAATATGTGCATGCAGACACACACACACACACACACACACACACACACACACACACACACACACACACACACACACACCCATATGGTACCCCAACTGTTTCCATGGCTCGCTGGGGGATCAGTCTGAAAAGAAGCTGTCGCTTGGCATGGAGGCCTTTATCTGAGCCAAGTAAGAGAGAGAAATCTCCTTGAGGACAGCTGGCTTTAGCTGTAATCTGTATGACACACATTCAGCATGTTTTAAAGGGCAGGTCACCTTTACACAGCATCACACAACACAGCCACCAGAGCCTGCGAGAAGTTATTCTAGCGTCCGCTTTTCTGTTTTGAGAAGAGAGTTGGTTTCATGCTGGTGTGAATGCACGGCCTTGTCTCGTCTTTCAGGCATTCTGTCCTTGTCTCATCAGGGAATCTTGGGTTTGTTTGGCCATGCTGTTAGAAAATAAATCATGATCTGTGTGTGTGTGTGTGTGCGTGCAAAAATAGCACAAAATGATGCAATAGTGTTTACCTATCACTTAATAACCTTCCCCAACGTGTCAAAAAGAGCGTAAAGTGGACAATGAGTAAAAAAATAAATAACATCAATAAACACATTAACTGCCACACGTCACCTTACTCTAACAACCATCAAGTAATATGTGAATGGGGTGGGAGATAAGGCCAAAAATATCATGTCACCCTACCTCAAGGCATTTTTCCATGACGCAGAATATGTAGTATGATATTAAAGCGAACATAATATCATTACTTTCCACCAAAAGAAAGAGAGTCATGCTACACTAAAATAAATAATTAAATACCAAATGACAAAATATACTGTAGTATTTAATTGGGGACATGATCCACCAGAGTTTTTCTGGTTTCTTCGGGGCAATTCTATCAAAAGAAAATAATAACAATAATTCACTTGTAATATAAAATTAAATTAGCATTTAGGAAAAAAATACGGTTACATTTTTTATTTAAGAATTATTTGTTGTTTTAAAATTCACAAGATATTTTCTGTGGCTGCATGTCACATGACCGGTGGCCTTTTTGGAGTCTGAAACATCTGCATACAGATATAAAATCACTAATGCTACGGCACTGTGAAATTATATTTTGTTACGTGATCTTTAACCACACTCGGCTACGATTTTGGTGCAACCACTTTAAGCCACTTCAATTACAATTTTGCAATTTTCATACAAGTATTTGTTCTGATGCTCATGTCTTTAAAATCTCAATTAATTAAATTCTAATTGTAATAAAAAGATATTTGTTTTTTGTGGATTATATTCGTGCAAATAATAAGTCAGTTACAGTGGAATCATGTACTGTGTGAACTATCTAGTGCGCTGAATACCGTCCCCATTTCAAAAGATGTACCTTCCCATAGGTTTTATCGCCAAACAAACTCTAACACACCTCTTTCAGCTGACCAATGATTAGATGGTCAGGTGTATTCAATTATGGTTTCATGGTTGCCTTTAGAATAAAGTGTTCTATTAAAGGATAATAATAATCTGCTATCGGTAGATATTTCCCCATTTAATCAATGCAAACAGTTACTTCTCAGCAACCCACTGATTTTTACACCACTGATTTTTGAGTCAGGAACTACTAGGTGTGCTTAACAGACAAAAAAAAAAAAAAAGCATGATGCATAATGAAACTCCTTTTCACATTCCAACACACAAACAATCATCATCCCAAATAAAACAAACATGCCAAACAGAGGTGCTTCTTTTGTTTGAAACTGATCAGGGTCAAACAAATCTGGCACTGATCAGAAAATGGTTATTCGTAAGGTATGCTGCAGGGCAGACCCCATTTCGTGGTTGAACTGGAGATAATGAAACTGAAACGATATAGTGTTTAATATTTGTAAATGTTTCTTAATTCCATATAAAAACAGAAAGGTAAAAGTGATTTTCCCTGATGTCTACTTCACAGGCTTATTAAAATCAGTTGTGAATGCGTTCAGCTACCATTGATGAGTAACTGCTTCAGCAATTTGATTCATTACATTTACAGCATTTGGCAGACACCCTCATCCAGAGTGGATTACATTACACACAACTGAGCGATTGAGGGTAAAGGGCCTTGCCCAAGATCCAAGAGCTTGGTTTTACTGGGGCTTGAACTCCCAACCTTTGGATCACTAACCTGTAGCCTTAACCCTCAGCCACCAACATTGCTTCAAGATATTAAAATGATTCATTACATGATGCTGGATTTCATTAACACCACCCAGCACTATCGTTAAGGTGGGCAACGGGTAAAACGTACACATAACTGATAAGGGCCAAGTTGATTAGATCAGTACAAGGAAAATGCCAACAAGACATTTGATACATGGCTTCGTTAAAACCATATATTTAAACTAAGGCACTTGTACCATAATAAATTTTTGCAAGGCTTGATGAGTATCGGCAACATTATTTGACTTCCCAATCGCACAAAGCTGATGCAGTAATATATCTTGAGAATGTTACATAAAAAACAAGGATAAGAGCGCAGTTCATTGGTTTCTTTTTGCCAACATATGTTTTTACTATGTCTATCATGGAGATGAAAATGTAGCGCTGAATGTTTTTGACTTGACTGCGGTTCAGTCTTTTGAAAAGGCATTGTTAGATTTACATTAAAACACTCATTACATTATTTGACACATCCTCTATTTTTAATCTTTCTTCACTTTGGGTGAAACTTAAATATGGCCCTTTATACCTTTGGCATCATGCAGAACATTGTTACATAATTGGAGTTTAAGCAAATGGTTCTCAGGCTGGAGTCTGTAGAAGCAGAGATAAGGCCAGGCTTAAAAAGTTCTTTGTTGGCAATAACATGATAAAAAAAAATTCACCAGGGGGGAGGAAAAATTTTTTTTTTTCCTGTGCAGGCCACCCGGGATTCGAGGGGAATTTTTTTTTTCATACATCATGCTATATTATGTATGTGATGTTGTAAACACAGTACAATGAAATATATATCTTATATTTGAAATCAACATACTGAATATCAAAGTTTATTTTTTTTTATATTGTAATCAACAGGGTATCAAGGTTTCTTTAACACATCAACTTTTAATACTGCAGTCAACATAGTGTCAAAGTCAAATACATTCGTCACGCTCCATGCTGTTGCTGGAAGTTTATAATTAACTTGTACAGTAGGCCCTTGACATTCGCGGGGGTTCGGTTCCGAGCCCTCCCGCGAATCGAGATAATCCACGAGTTCTGTACCCGGAAGTAAAACCCCATGTATCACGTCACATGCGTGAATGAGCAGCCGGAAGTAAAAGACTATGTATCTACTACATGCGCTAAAATATGCTTCTTAAACACTTTCTATAGACAGTCTTACTCATTAATTCAGTATTAATGTAGTAAAATATAGTAATGATTAAGAAAAACTTTTAAATTTTTATAAAAATGATAACTATAAACATTACACAGCATATACTGTTGTAAAGCATTCGTTTTAAAGTCTTTTCAATTATTATTCCAGTACAGTACCTAAGTTAATGTCCTTTTACATTGAACTTGGAGTGAAGTCTTGAAGTGAAGTCTCCAAGATGGAGTTTTCGGAGTCAAATTGTTTCTTTGTTCGTTTTAATTTGTTTTATTTATTTGTTCATGGTTTGCACTATGCTCGCCTATGATCGGTCGACCCTACTACAGCTATGAGCTGCTTCAGCTTCGGGCAACTAAGCACGCAACAACTATCGTGAGCTGCTATGGGAGCTCATTGCTAACCGCACCCCGGCTAGCATAAGCCCAGGCGGAGTTCTCAAAGGCTTGGTTAGCACTTCCGGCCATGCTGCTTGAAAATGTTCAGTCCCTGCAAAACAAGATGGATGAGCTTCATGCTCAGATTGCAGTGCAGAGGGATCTACAGGACTGTGTTTCTGTGAAACATGGCTCGAGGCGATTGCACCAGCCGGCTACACGGCCTTCATCCCCTGCAATCCCAAGCGCCGGAGTCGTCATTCGGCCCCTTCCCGCCTGGGCTTATTGTCCGCTAGGGTGCGGCTCGCATTGAGCTGCCTACCATAGCATATTAGCTCTGCTAGCCGCAGCCCGGCTAACCAGCCCAGTTGAAAGTGCTTAGTTATACATGCCCGAAGATACTCCGATCTTATAGCTGTAGTAGAGTCAACCGGTCGTAGGCGAGCATAGTGCAAAACACGAACAAACAAAACAACAAATAAAACAAATTAAAACAAACAGAGAAACAATTTGACTCTGAGAACTCCGTGATGTCGCCCTCTGGGCAGCACCATCATGGAGACGTCACTCCAAGACGCCACTCCAAGTTCAATGCAAAAGGATATGAAGCATAATAAAGTTTATCCTTTTGGTATCATTTGTTAAACATGCTACAGAACATAAAATCTCATGTATAAACATGAACTTAGGTACTGTACTGGAATAATAATTGAAAAAGATTTTAATTCAACAGTTCAGAGAAAACCGTTGTTTCTCAGGAGAAAGTCTTATTTCTTCAGAAGAGACATCCAGTGTTTTCCATCGCTTAGCCAAAGAAGACGCACAGCGTTTGAGTGGTATCATAGAGCTTAACTGGTAATTAAAACACACACATAAAAAGAGGCTCATTGACAACTTGTGCAAGAATGAGGAAAAAGGGGCGGGACATGAGCTCAGCCAATCAGGAGAAAGGAGCACAGCCATTGGCTGAATTTGAATCACGTGCCGGTTGCTCGGCAGTCAGTGAACACTCAAACCGTGGGTGCAAAAACGCGAATACTCAAGGGCCTACTGTATTTGTTCGAAAATGTCAGCAAATATGTTGCTCAATTTGAAACGCATTAATTTATTTATTATTTTCACGTTGGGATGCCTTTAATAGTGACAGAGAACATTTTTTTTTTGCCTCATCGTTGTCCTCTTCCATCGTGCTTTCTGCCTTTGTCGTTAAGACTGTACTGGCCAATAGCTGTTTCACTGAACTGTAGAAATTGTCCAATCACAAGGCACGGTTGATACTGATTTCTCTTTGGTCACTTTTTAGTATGGTGTATGATAGGGGACATGCGATTTTTTCAACACAACCGGCCGGTATGTTTTTATTTTTTTGCGTCTTTGAATGGTCAGGTGGGGTTTTTAGGTACAATTTGGGCCCAAACGGCTGGGTTACCATCAACAAAGACATTTTTAAGGCTGGGCTAAGGATTTCTGTCATTTTACTGCTATACATCACAACCGCCACTCAGATCTGCCACAATCAAGGGTCCCACAATTAAAAGGCCAGGTTATAGTGTGTCAGTCTTTTCTATCTGTGGGATTTTATCTTTCTAGACTATTAAAGAATCAGTGATCAACAATCTGAATGCCTTGAGACAGCAATGAATTGGCACGCAGGAAAATATCATGTTAGAATACTACACTGTGTGAAATCGCCATTTGTGATACTCAGTGGAATGACAAAAAAATACAAATTTTAATTAAATAATTGTGAAACCATTATAGTGTTGTATAAATAAGGTGTATGCTCATTAAAATTTGCATGATTTCTGCTTTGTATTAAAACTGTGAGATGTAGATTATCTTTCTGTGATAAACTTTTGATCATTGTGCTAATTATAACAGATACTCTTAAAAATACACACTAAAAGTAATTAATTGTCAATCTCATGCCGATTTTCTATTTCTTCAGGGCCCAATCAGTAAGTGATGATAAATAATGATCCAAAAGTAGTATGAAGATGTGTTAATATAATAGACTGACATATCAGCTTACTTTCCAATTTGCCAAAATACACGTAGTGTAGTGTCCGAGGGGCAGTGGTGGTTTAGCGGTATAGGGCGCTGGATCGCTGATCCAAAAGGCTGGGGGTTCGAGTCCCACTCTCCACAAGGTTGTCACTGTCCCCCCAGTGCGGCTAACTGGGTTATCAAAGGCGGGCCATGTCTCTCACTGTCTATGGTGTGAGGCATGTAAAAGAACCATTGCTGACTTTCGTAAAGAGTAGCTGCAAAGTCATCAGCGTGTTTCTGTCCCTTGCTAAAAGGATTGTGACAGGAAGGGCATCCGACGTAAAAACCTCTGCCAAATCAAACGTGCGAATCAGATGATTCGCTGTGGCGACTCCCGAGTAAAAGGGAAAAAGCCGAAAGGAAGACAGACATGTAGTGTAGTGTCCATGACAAGCAGTAGTGTCCGCAACTATAACCGAAATATTCTTTCAATGTTCTTTAAGACATTGTCAATCATTTTCCTTGTGTTTATAGATAGATATTTGGATGTAATTAGACTTTAATAGCACTTAATATTATTTTTAATAAAATTACCAGCATACAAATACTCAGGAAATAAATTATTCAGGATTCAGCAAATATTACACTGCGTGTGCAACTTGACATTATATCAGCTTTGCATTTTTAACAAAAATGCTGCTGCTTGAATTTGTTATTTGACACTAACTGTTTAGAATTAATTTGAGATGTGACTATTAACCCAGAGGTCGCAGGTTCGAATCCGGTTTAATACCACAGCCATCTGTGGCTGAGAGTCCATGAGAGTTAATTGGCCAAGCTCTCAGAGGGTGGTGGTGGTGGTGGTCCCTATCACTTCTCTGGCACTCGCAGCAGTCGTCAGCCAATCATTGTCCTTTGTGAGCTCATTCGTAATGGGGGCTGGTAGCGCTTTCCCTCTGAGTGTGTTAGACCACCCCCCAAATGCACATGCACTGCAAATTCGAAAAGAGTTGGGTGGCTAGCATTGCATGTCACGGAGGAGGGGTGTGCGTGTTTTCACATCTTCCTGGTCAGTGGTGGTCTTATGGTAGGAAAGGCAATACCTGATGGGTGGGAATTGGATACAACTAAAATTAGGGAGAAAACAGGGGGATTAAAAAAAAGAATGAATTTAAAATGCTTAAAAAAGCAGAAATATTTTTTTTTACCCCAGAATACCAAATGTCCAGTTTCCGTAAGTAATGTCCACAACAGGACATTCTATTCCATGCACTGTCAATCAAACTGCTGTAGCTCGGATAAAAAAAAAGTTCAGTTTGCAGAAAATACTAATCAATTTATACTGTGACAGCATGCAAAAATTGGCAAAAAAGCAACCCTTCGACCTATATATATTTTATCCTGTTAATAGGTCTCAGGATTTGGATAGAAACTTCAACAATTGCCAAGATGCCAGATAAGGCAATTATAGTGCCATAAATTCTTATCCTGCCTTTGGCAAAAAAAGGGCAAAGCTACAAGTTTGACCCCGACCAATGAAGTGCTTGAAGTGGAGGCTACAGAAATTGGCAAACAAGACTATCAACTGTCAGAGGACATATTCAGTAATTTCTTTGGGAGACCACACTACAAGGCTTAGTTGTTGTCCCTGTTGCTTGAATTTAGGCTAAGTGGGTTTTTTTTTTAGCCAGGAAAGAAAAACTGTCAACATCGGGATGAAGTCTGACCTCGCCATGACTCATAGAACAAGCCATACACACAAACCAGACTTGTAAAAAAAATAAATAACTAAAATGCTCCACAGGTCTGATTAATTACACTGTGTAACTAAAAATGGTAAAAGTCAACTACGAAAATCAGTCACCTGGAAAAATCGATCAGGACAGGAGCATCACACCTTGGTGTCATTTTTTTAAAAGCCAATATACATGCAAATATTGTCCTCGTTCATCTTTTTACAGCCCTCAACAATATCAGTGCTATAGTACATCCAGATATAAGCATACAATCATACGCCCACTAATTTATTCACATGCACAAAGTGATATGTATTACCTTTGGGTGAACATAAGCTATTCTAAAATACAAGCTAACAATAATCCAGGTTATTTTTTAAAGCTTCCTCAGATAAAACTAACATAAAAGAGTTTGCCGAGAAGATTTTGAGTTGTGAAATGATGTTTGCATGGAGGGGGAAAAAAACATTTTTGCAAACACCATTTTCTAAGCTCCATTGTTGATTCTATATAAATGGAAAGGAGAAGAAGAACCTATAGTGAACACACACACACACACACACACACACACACACACACCTTCCAAAACAAAACCTTACACCAAGCTTAATGAAAATGGACCGTGAAGAAGACATGCAGAAGAAGTAGAATATATACACACATTCACCATATTCAAATCAAACACCTAATAATCGGTTATCAAGAGCAGACTATTAATAGTAAAACAAACCGGAAGTGGCACTGACATCCTGCCGTAACCAAGTTACCAATAAAAGCTCGTGGTCGCCTCTATCTCCGCGAGCTTTCTGAATTTGACAGCTCAGGAGTTAGCACCCAGTCGTTTTACACGATACACCAGCTAATTGGCACAAAACCATAAATAAAACATTTCCACATCATGAAAACATTTCGGAAAGTTTTAATATCTTACTACCCAACCTTCATTGCAAACAAACTGAGGTAAACTTGCGTTGTAAATTTTTTAATTGCACTAACATTACCTCAGACAAACACCCTCACCGAGGTGCTGAGACCAACTGATAATACTGTGGGTGTAAAATAAACAATAAAAACCAAATCAAGGTAAACAATAACCAGAATATCCCAATCTCAAATAGAAAAAGTGCTGGAATGTGAGTCTCTCATCGGTGCAGAAACAAAGAGTAAACGTTTTAAATGTAACGTTCAACGAACCGAAAACAAGGCTGAGTGAATACAAGAGGGAAAATATACCACAGTGTAATTAAATTACAAATAAAGCGAGCAAATGAGCAAGCTGTGTGATACCTGAGGTGGACATTCAGATCGCAAGTTAGCAAGCTAACACAGGAAGATATTTGCTAGCGATAGCTTGAAGCTAGTCGCTCGAGCGGCATCGAGAAACACTTACCAGGGCAAATCCGACGACAATCGAGAGCAACAAATCGGTTTGTACAATTTGTCGCAGGCTCCTTTACACCACACAGACTAAGCGTAAACTAGCTAAGATGCTCAAATAGCATACTCAGCTCTTCTCGAGCATTCCTTGTCCGCTTAAAATGGAGTAAAAAAAACACCTTTGGAGTCGTCGCGAATTCGTCTTTACAGTACTGCCCAAAGCCAACACACACCCACAATGGACAGAGACATGCCAAAATCCTAGCCCCGCCTCTGACTGTGCGCATGCGCACTCCGCTCAACATCCTCCAGCATCCACTGCCTGAGAACTTCACAGACACGGCGTTGGTTTCTAGAAATTTCCGCTTCGACTGCTTTCGGTTTCAGAAGCTGTGCTCATTACTTGGATGAGCTAAGGACAAAATCAAGTGGTTAGCACGTCCACCTCACAACAAGACGGTTCTGGGTTCGATTCCCAGCCTGGGCGTTTCTGTGTGGACTTTGCTCCTGGTACTCCGGTTTCCTCCATCAGTCAAAAAGCATGCACAGTAGGTAGCTTGGCTGTGCCATATCACCCCGAGGTGTGAGAAGAAATGGTTGAATGAACATCGGCCCTGCGATGGCATGTCAAGTTCTGCAGGGTGTACCCTTGCCCAGAGTCGGCTGAGATGGATACCAGCCTCCCTATGACCCTAGTTAGAATTAAGTAGTTTAGAATTTGAGCAAATGAATGAATTTCTTTTCTAAACAAACTTCATTTTTGTACAATGTACCCACAACCATAGTAAGGCAAACTAATTTGACATGAATACATTAGTGGTGGCCTGGTGGTAAACGTGCTGGATCACTGATCCTAAGGTTGGGGGTTCAAACCCCACTCACCACAGGATGTCAATCCCCCCCCCCCCCCCCCAGTGCAGCTAATTGAGTTATCAAAGGCCAGCCATGTCTCTCACTGTCTGTGGTGTGAGGTTCATGTAAAAGAACCATTGCTGACTTTCGAAAAGAGTAGCTGCAAAGCCGCCATCAACGTGTTTCCGCCCTGCGTTGGCCTGGCGAGCTGTCCAGGGTGTACTCTGCTCTCACCCGGAGTTAGCTGAGATGGGCGCCAGCCTCCCCGCAACCCAAATTAGGATTAAGTGGTTACAAAAAATTAACTGATGATGAACATGGATGAATGTATGACGTGAATGCATTTGCAGACAGATGTAGGTATATTTCTAATAATTAAATGAGTATTATGTTTATTAATTGCACTGACTGTAGGTTGGAATATATACAGACTTGAGAATATATATATATATATATATATATATATATTTATTTATTATCTGCAGTGCTGTGACACACACAGCTGAAAATTACCAGAGTTCAAAGATGAGGTGCAGAGCAAATATATCCATTTATACTTATACTTACAGTAGATCACACAAATAAAGGTTGAAACCCTTTTCTCATTACAATTATACACAAACTACTTCAATATTAGTATGCTGTTTCACAGGTTTACCACACTGCAACACACCAGCTCAAAACCACCTGATTAAGAGCTTCAAGTTCAACACTGACTCATTTGTGAAGCCTCTCAATCCTAATTGGGTCACAACCCACATAGAGCAAAGGCAGGATACAGTTTGAACAGCTCACCAAACCATCATTGGGTAACACAGACACAAAATAATTCACAATCACACCTAAGGGCAATTTGGAAATGTGCATGTCTTTTGACTGTGTAAGGGAAACCAGAGTACCCGAAGACAACATGCAAATATCACACAGAAACACCCAAGCCCTGAACAAAGGACCTTCTTGATGTAAGGCCCATGTGCTTGACCACTATAGAACTGGCCCACTCTAATTCGTATTAGAAGAAGGAAAACGCAAACCTTTGTAGGGATCCGACATCAAGGATGAGTTTGAGACTCTTTATGAAGTTAAACATCTATTGACCTTAAGTTTAATCATAAATACACCTCTTATCAGTAATTGTGAATGATAACAGTATAATGCAAGGTAACCTGACTGTTTTTAACACTAGTCTAATGACATTATGACCTTGGCCTAAACAGAACAACAGCACAGCCTGGTGTTGAACAGCATGTATTGCATACAAACCGCTTTTATTCTCCTCTATTTCCTCATCTCAAATCCCACCTGGGAATCTCAATATGCCTTGTTTCGACAAATAATATATCCTGATTTAGTCAAAGAAAAATTCTGAGATCCAAGAATGACTTCGAAGTCAATATATTTTATTTTATAACCCCATCCTTCCAAATAAAACTACGCGAATCAGTTAATGTGTCATTTATACACTGCAGTACTGCCACCTGTTGTTTATATGCAAGTGTAACACCATAGGTTACTGTCGTGAGTTCATTTCGAAGGGCGGAACTTCAGGAAGATCCGGGGATCGAGTTCCGGCTCAGCAGGGATGTCTCTGTGTGGAATTTGCATGTTCTCACCGTGCTTGTGTGGGTTTTCTCCGTGCACTCCCATATGATCATACATTCATTATAAAGATGATTATGCAGTGGGTGCCATGATGGCAAAGTACTTACCACCTCCGCCTCACAGAAAGACTGTCTTGAGTTTGAGTCCCAGGCTCTGCGATGGTGTTTCTGTGTGGAGAATGCATGTTATTACTTGTCCTTGCATGGGTTTCCTCCGGGCACTCCTGTTTCCTCCCATGGTTCAAAGACATAATTTCCAGTATCAATAAAAAGTTTTCTGATTCTGAAGACATGCGTTCATTCATCGTTCATTTTCTATAACTGCTTCATCCTAATTAGGGTCGTGGGGAGGCTGGCGCCCATCCCAGCCGACTCCAGAGTACACCCTGGACAGTTCGCCAGACCATCGCAGGGCATAAACACGCTGACAGCTCTGTAGCCTACTCTTGTTAAAAGTCAGCAAAGGTTCTTTTACATGCCTCACACCATAGACGAGAGACATGGCCTTCCTTTGATAACCCAGTTAGCTGCACTGGGGGGGGGGGACAGTGACAACCTGTTGAGTGGGGACTGAATCCCCAACCTTAGGATCAGTGATACAGCACCTTTACCACCAGGCCACCACTGTCCAGAAAACATGCGTATTAAGCTAAATGGCTCCTCCAGATTGCCCCTAGATGTGAGTGTGAATGGTTGGGTGTGTTGGCCCTGAGATGGACTGGCAAACTGTCCAGGGTATAACCTGCCTTACCCCAGAAGCAGCTGAGATAAACCCCAGCCACCCTCCAACCCTGGTAGGATTAAGCAGTTTGGCAAATGGAAGGATGGATGTATTTATTTGCTCAACTTCAGAAAGAGCTTAATTCTGGTCAGGGTTGCAGTGCATCTCGAGCCTATGCCAAGAACACGGTGTACAAGGTTGAACAGACCCTGAATAGAATGCTAGTCAATTATAGGGATCCATGTACACAATCGTTCACACAATCTTATACAACTAGGACAATTTAGAATTGCTATTTTCTGTTCTTGGAAGATGGCAGGAAATCCCGAGAACCTTATGGTACTGGCTGCATAACAACACCACCCTGATTTTGTTTGCTTATTAAACTGAGACAAAATGAGCAGGACTAGAAAAAGTATTGAACAAAGAGTCAGAGTCGGTCTCATTTAAATTCTTTTATTGCTGTGCTTGTACATTACACTCCTTGGAATGCAACCGAAGCAGTACTCGGATAAACCCAAACACAAAGGCTGATATATTTCTGTTATTTGTATTTTTAAATAGTGAAACAGCTTTATGATACAACATACTGTATACTATGGAATATTAAATGTATCATCTCGGCTGAATGTTTTGTATTTACAAGATATGCAATTCTCCTACGTACGATTTACATGATGTTCCATTCAGTGGAACTAAACTACCAGACTTGCCATACCAAATAAGGCTGAGAAATAAAAATCTAATAGAAGAGACCTATGTAGACCATGGAATGATGGTGGGCAAGTAATGATTGGCTAGAACAGAATCCAAAAGGTTTAGGTTAGGGCTGGCAAACTCATGCCACAAAGGGTCATGTGGCTGCAGGTTTTTGTTTCAACCAGGCAGCAGCACACCTGACTTTGCTCATTTAAAGAAACATGAGTCTTCAGGCAGTTGATTGGTCAATCTGTGTGCTTTGTACAGAGACTGACCAATCAACTGCCTGAAGACTCAGATCAGTTGTATCAATGAGCCAAGTCAGGTGTACCACTGCTTAATTGAAACAAGAACCTTCAGCCACATGGCCCTTTGTGAGTTTGACACCTGTGTTTAGGTAAACAATGTGCTCTACTGTAGGCCATGGGTTTCACGTGCTCATATTTCAGAAACTGTACATGAAGAAGTTAAACTTCGATGGTACTGGGAGGAATAAATTGAATGGTGCGTGAACATGATGTCAGATTTTAAGTAAACTATACGAGATTTCAAATAACTCTACAGTATGTAACTGTCCCGAGATATTTATGCAGATAAACCAAAGGTTTAGCAAATCTTGGCGGTTCTATATCTAAAAATATTCATTTTAATAACAACTCTTCTTGACGTTTTTATTTTCACCTTGCTGTATGTTCTTATGGCACACAGAAAACAGTTACAAGATATTTATTTATTTACAGACATACTCCCTTTTTAAATATGGTTGTGCTCCATATTACCATATATGAAACTAGCTTTACTGCGATATAAAAAACAAAATAAAAAACATATGGTTTGTATGTATGGACAATGACTAGGAAAGTGAAAACCCCCTTCAGATCTCTGTGCTGTTTGGATCATTTGAACAGGATCTCCTGTACACTATTGTATGGCTTCTCACCGGTAGTTACAAAACTTTTGTGGAAGAACCCTATTACATACACAATGAATTCAACCAAAACTACATGGGAAGCCTACATCAGGAGCTCAAAAGCATTCAAGCTGAAATCATTCGCATCTAAATCTGATTTACAATCTTTCTTACAGTCATTTTTTTTGCAAGTCTATATCACTTGAAATGAATATATAGTGCTTGTTATGGACCATATTTTCATTTGAAATATGAGTATGATTTTTTTTATTTTTATTTTTACAAGTGTCTTGTTCCTGAAGAAAAGGTTTTGTGCTTGGTAATCTGGTCTGAGCAAATGCTTTTTGCAATTTTTGGGAAACTGGCCTTCTGCTGATTCACAGATGCACTGGAGGTTTTGGACATTCCACAGAAATTTCAACCTCTGTAGCTCTTCACACAATGGTATTTTAAGCTTCGTACACCCTACAAAAAAAATAAATAAAAAGGAGTCAAAATCAGACAAATTTGAGTGAAATTTTCTAGGGGTGCTGCTATCTATTCAGTCAACAGGTAATTAAAAGGCATAGGTAAGTAATTATACACAGACAGGAATGTTGATGTAACACCTGAGTCAAACAGTGTCACTCAACCACATCACGGTTGCATGATACAAGTGCTGCTTGTCCTCTTCCTCATACATAAGTTTGTATATGATTGGCTACTGATTATGATTGGCGGTGGCGGGAAAGAGTGCTATAAAAGCAGAAATCGTCTTTTGACTCAAGATGGGACCTTCGTATTTCAGGAAGAATTATATACAGTAGTCAGTGGTGAGGGACAAAGTTTAAATTGGCCATTCATTCATTTTCTGAACCATTAAATCATAATTAGGTTCAAGGGGAAGCTGGTGCCTATTTCAGTTGGTTCCAAGGGCGGAGTACACCCTGAACAGCTCGCCAGGCTGTCGGCAATGCAGCCTACTTTTTTTTTTTTTTTTATGAAAATCAGCCATGGTTCTTTTACTTGCCTCTCACCACAGACAGTGAGAGACATGGCAGACCTTTGATAACCCAGTTAGATGCACTGGGGGGACAGCAGTGACAACCTGTTGACAGTGGGACTTGAACTCCTGACCTAGGGATCAGTAATTCTGCACCTTATCACCAGGCCATCACTGCCCGGTGCCATGAATTAGTCTCATTAAGCGCAAGTATATTAAGCAATTCAGCAAATTAATAAATTAATAAATGTTTACCAATTTAAAGAGTAATTTTAGTGAA
Organism: Plotosus lineatus; assembly: GCA_024760905.1. Classification (NCBI taxonomy): domain Eukaryota; kingdom Metazoa; phylum Chordata; class Actinopteri; order Siluriformes; family Plotosidae; genus Plotosus; species Plotosus lineatus. Next base: position 69,269,846 of record CM045733.1, on the reverse strand, counting down.
GAAAGTAAAAAAAAAAATAATAATTAAGTTTCCCCTGCTTTTTAGTTGCATCCGATTTCCATCCATCAAGTGATACCTCCGTGTCACATAAAACCACCACATATGACCATGTGAATGCTGCCACCCACCAAACTGCTAACACATTTGGAGGCGGCCAAACATACTCTGAAAGAAAGCACTATCTGTCCCTTTTGTACAAATGAGCTCACATGGATATTGGCTGGTGATCACTCCCTCCCCAAAATAACACTCCCCATTCAACCAATTGCATCATGTTGATGTGCAACCAGGGAGCCCAAAAGTAGCAGTTTAACATGAAACTGGTAAAATACATAATCAACAGTGACATCACTAAAACATTGTACAGCTCTTCTCACATCCCCTCGCAAGTCTGTTTAGTACTGCTGTCAGAATGGCCGGACCTGGACTGATTTTGAAAAGTCATTTTGCTCGTTCTGAAAGGTAGAAGATCAGCGTGCCACTGTGACGGCAGTATAGGTAATATATATAGTGTGAGACAAGAGATGCAAGTGCTATCATAGTGAAAAAGTGCGAAATTCCTATTTTACAGCAAATTTTGTGCTTTACTTGCAAAATTATCTTTTAAATTGACATATGTTGTTATATCTGTAACTCATGGTTCAATTCATATGGGATCAATAAAATGTTCTCTGATCCTTAACTATCTATAAACACTTAACTTGATCAGCATATTTAAACAGGAAGAAGTTGGGTAAAAGTATAATGGCCAAATTTCTTTATAAGAGGGTCTTACAAGGAAATATACAGTGTAGTTAAGAAAAAATTATGTCCTCATGTGAGGACATTGGTGTCTAAAGAGGATGCATATTTTCTTTTGAAAGAAGGTCCCAAAGGGGAAGAAGTGAATGAAAGTATCCACCTTTGTAGCCAATTCAACTACTTTAGGCTTTGAGCCACAGAAATGTACCATTAATTATTAATCACACACCAGGTGTACACAGCTTTTCTTTCATATAGACTTTAGAATGCTTTCTGATGTGTGTTTTTCCACTTCTGATTTCTTTCATTAAATCTTTAAGAAATCATGACTACACGGGTACTTAAGATTTTGTTGTACCAAATATAATAGTAATAATAATTTTGTTATCAATTGCCATCCACAAAGGCAGGTTTTGTATTTAGTATTGCTCTGATGTTGGTGCAACTTACTTGTGCTTGTCCTTCATGATCTTAAACCATTTAACCAGATTCTTGGTGCTCTGCAGTCTCGGGTGCAGACAATATTCCTGACCTTTGAAACGGGACACATTTTCCATGGTGACACTGAGCAACAGAGAGAGCAAAAAAAGAAGAAAAAAGTGAAGAAAAATCAGGAGACGGAAAAAGACGTACCGAGTCATCATCTTCATATAGAAAACTATTTAAACATTGTTCTGGTATTGGGTTCTTACATGGCCAGTAGATCAGATGTGTTATTTCATTATGTCTTTCTTTCCTCCTTTCAGCTTTTTCCCTTTTCTCAGGAGTTGCCACAGCGAATCATCTGATTCGCACATTTGATTTCACATAGGTTTTTACGTCGGATGCCCTTCCTGTCATAACCCTTTAATAAGGGGCAGAAACACGCCGATGGCTTTTCAGCCTACTCTTTACGAAAGTCAGCAATGGTTCTTTTACATGAACCTCTCACCATAGACAGTGAGAGACATGGCCTGCCTTCGATAACCCAGTTAGCTGCACTGGGGGGGCAGTGACAACCTTGTGGGGACTCGAACCCCCAACCTTAGGATCAGCGATCCTGCGCCCTATACCACTAGACCACCACTGCCCGTGTTCTTTCCTTATGAAGAGTGAAAATATTATAACCTGTAATAATGCTTTGTAATCATATTGTTAAATGGATAAAATGAGTGTAATTATATCCACCTTGCTCCTGTAAGTAGTTCACTCTCCTTTGTTCTTGGAGTAATACTTTTAACATTTGCTCAGTAACAGAATGATATCCAAGTGGAAAAACTAAATCTTGCAATCTTAAAATGTTTTTTTTTGTGTGATCCTGATCACCAATTAACAAATTAGGGAATCCCATGAAACATGCTGACTAACAATTTTGCTCAGTATCAGCCTTTTCATTTACTATTTAATCATTGAGCACTGGAGCAAGCACAGCCTTCTCTTGACACCTAACTCTTGAGTATCCTTTGGAGAACACAGAGGGAGAACTAACATAGGGCTTTGAAGGCTTCCAGAATGCTAAAACAGTGAGAGCGAATCTGCTGCCAGACCGAGAGAGAGAGAGAGAGAGAGAGAGAGAGAGCGAGAGAGAGACTTTCAGCAGTCACCTAGATTGTTTTTCACCCAGTCCCACAATTTCATACAAACAAACTTTTCAGTGACAGATTATACTGAAGCCCTCTGGCACTGTAATCAGAAAAGACCATATCTATGACTGATATTTATTTATTTGTTTGTTTGTTTTAGAATACCCTCCTGTATGAATGCTCATGACAATAATTATGAAATATTTAGAGATTATACACGGTATGCTCATCGACGCATCTTGAAGGCTTTGTGTGAAATTGCATACAGTAAATATTTAAATTCTTTAAAATGTCTCTATGTTACATTCGAGGTTTCTTGCAAAGGAAAGGTTTGTCGCTGGCATTTCAGGTCGGAGTTTGCATGCTTGTGTAGGTTTACTCTGGGAAACACGGTTTCCTCCCACAGTCCAAAAACATGCACATTAGACAAAATTTCAGCTCTATATTGCACCGAGGTGTGTGAATGGTTCTGTATGAGTCTGGCGAGCTGTCCAGGGTGCATCATGCATTCTCCCAGAGTAAGCTTAGATAGGTTCCAATAGTAGGATTAAGCAGTTCTGCAAATTAATGAATAAATGTATATACAGTACAGTACTTATATAAAACTCTTGAATGCTTTTGTTTTATATGAACAGCAGGTGGCAGCAGTGTAACCTTCAAAAAAAAAAGTACTGTATAGCTTTCCACAGCTGACATCCTTCTAAAGACACTCAAGCCTTCAACTTGAGTTCAGCATAAACATGAGTATAAACTGGCAGAGCAGCATTAGGGTCTGTGTACACAAAGTAAAAATAGTGCTATTTAAAAAAATGCAAATAAATCTAATCCTCCACTATAATATTTGGCCAAATTGCATTACAACTCAAATATTCAAAAAAGTAAGATTTAATGTGGGTTTTACAATTTATGACTGATGCAAAAGAAACAAGCAAAAAAACAAAACAAAAAAAACAAACAAAAAAAAAACCCAATAATCTTATACAAAGCAAAATAAGATAACAGTCACATTAATAATAGGAATTAAATAAGATGGAGTTGCACCAATTCTAACATAGCACAATGTGAATAATAAATGAAGTGTAAGCATCTCTCCTGCGAAGTTTCCCAGCTCTCAGTGATGTACATTGCCATCGGTTACAATCTACACTGAACCATCTATCTATTCTTTCTTTTTACAAAGTACTTATTTACTTATTTTCTCAATTGTGTGTCCAAAAATTACATGAGAATGACAAACGTTGCAAACCAGAAAGAAAATACAAAGAATCCAAAACTTACAAGATCATCTTCTCCTGGCAGAACGGATGTTTAGGCTTGATTTCAAGTTTTTGCACGTCCTTGAACCGTATCTTAGGGCCTTTCCTGGTGCATCTGCATTTGTATGCTGTAAGAATAAAAACAGGCTGTTTGAGTGCAGAATGGATAGGATACTTTAGTGTTTTCAGAGAAAAACTTTCTCAAAATAATTCATTCAGAGTGCAGCTGCAGTGTCCACTGGGATATTAATCAACCCTTCCTTCTCAGGAAAAGCGGTACAAATTTAAACATACTCGGACTTATTGCTAGACTTGCATGATCAAGGGCACATGTTTCACTGTTTTAACTTAAAAATGATGAACCCTTACTTGAGTTAAATTTTGGAGTATATTGAAACTCATATTTACCACAAAAACACAACTGCATTGTAATAATATACTAGGGTTTAAATGCAGTCTAAATTTTAAGGTGGACAAGTTACTCAATTTATCATTTAAAATAACAACAAATCCTTTTGTATTATGCTTGAATACCTTTAATAGGAATTTAAGTTTTGTTGAAACGCTGAAAAACATTTACTCCTGATGGTACCTTTAACACTGAGAGCAAATTCCTTAACCTAACAGTACTGTTGTGTGAATCCTTTTGCATATATTTACAATAATATATTTTACGTTATACCCTCGGAAAACCATTAAACTGTCATTTTGTTGTTGGTGGTCCTTTCCACCACACAGTCAACAGAAGATTTATGTCACGTGTTTAGATTTCTGGTGTTACAGGAACGTGTGACCTACATCTTCTGCTTCATCAATCTTCTCTTCCACTCAGCATCCACCTGGGCCATGTGCCAAAACTAACTCATCCAGCACAAAGAGCCACTATACACCTCTGCTGTTCCAACTTTGTTAGAAGAATTGTTTTTTACTGGGGGGGGGGGTGTCCTACAATTGTACTGCTCTGTGCAGGGATAGATATCCATGAGATTGCGTAATAACCTGGATGATGTTCCTATAACACACTCAGGAACCTAGATGAATCCAAACAGAAGGGAAGAATGCAGAAAGTCACCTTCACACATGATAGCCAAGATACATCTGCTGTGGTGCACTGTCAGAACCTCGAGAGACCCTTTATCGAAGTTTTTGGACCTTTATTATTATTATTTAATAAAGGATTTTTTTTAACCACAAAATTAAATGCAAGATGTGTAAGCTTCCAATGAACAAATTGTTTTCCAAGTATGAGCATTTCATTCATTCATTCATTCAGTTTTAAGTAAGCCTATTTCCTAGCTTTCTGAGAATGCCTTGGTTTGCTTTAATAATATCAGTGCGATTCCAGAACATTAAATAATTGAAATTTATATAATTTAAACTTCTTGGAAACCTTGTGGTGCCATGGCATGAACCTGAAAATCTTCTGTTAATGTTTTTTCAGCTTCACAACATATCACAACACAACAAGGGGGTCAGGATAGGCTCAGTTAAAGATAAATTCTTTAAATAAATAATTCAGATAAATATTGGTGGGGAATGTTATAGGATTATTACAAAGCTAAGTCAAAGTTTTGTGAATGTCAGTGTAATTCCTTCCAGAAAAAAATAATGCCGAAATAAAAATTAAAAGGTTGCATTTCAGCAAAGAAAATTTTCCTGCAAGTAACAAAGGTCTATTTCTCACAACATGAGAGTAGAAATCATGATTTTTGTACAATAATTACTTTAAAAATTAGGTGAAATCCTAGCAGGTATCTGGGTGGGAAATGACTGTTTTCCTTAGAGATATACTATAGAGGTGTTAAAATGAGCACAAAATCTTGGGTTTTTTAAAAATGCACACCATTTTTTCCACAGTATTGTGTGGCTGGAAAAGAAAGGTTTCCAGAAAGTTCTGCCAGCCGGACGGGTTTGAAGCTAATTAAAGGATTTAAATCAGGATCTCAGTCAGTTAAAAGTTCACAGCATTAGCATCATTAATTAGCCACTAACACAATTACACGATATCTACAAATTTCCCGGGCTTTTCTGACTAAGTGTCAAATTGTACTGGTAGGAAAAGAACTTTACGTAATTTTCCCTTTTTTTTTTTTTTTTTTTTTTTTTTTTTTACAGAAGATAAAAGACTATATTTACCTTCTGTATTAAGCACATAAACTGCAAGGACCAACAGAAGTAAGGCGACCGTGCTGCGATTCATCCCAGAGCAGGCTGAGGAACTTCGGGTTTCTCTTCAGCAAAACTCACGCGCTCGAAAACGTGAATATCCCCCTTCTTCTCTCAGGAGCCAGTACCCCGTGGCATGAACGTGTAAAACCGTTGAACGTTCCCCCCTCTGCTTGTTGGAGTGTCGTGTCTCTCAGGAGTTATTACACAGGGAGCAGGTTGAGGCGACTCGTCAGCACAGGCTGTGTGGAGAACTGAGGGAGCGCTCGAGCGGCAGCCTTAAAAAGCAACGCTCGCGCCTCATTAATATGCACAGCGAACGGCTACGTTCGGCTTGTTGTGGTTGTGGGTTTTGTTTTTGTTTTTGTTTGTCCAGCAAAGACAGACGAAGCAAACAAATCTAATTTTGAGGGTTGACTGTGGAGACTAGTCGTTTTTGAGATAATTCGATAAGATTTTACGTCTTTTGTTTTGCCGGGTTTATTTCATTCAGGGGGGAATTCAGACAGGATTATGCCTGCTTGTGGTTTGGCACTGGACACTTAGCCTAGAGGTTTTTATTTGGTTTAATGCTTGAGATGAACACTAGAAAAAAAATTCTGATGTAACATGGTTTTGTATGAAAATTACTTTCAAATACGGGCAGTGGTATCCTGGTGTAAAGGTGCTGGATCACTGATCCTCAGGTTGGAGGTTCGAGTCCCACTCTCCACGGGTTGTCACTGTCCCCCCCCCAGTGCACCTAACTGGGTTTTCAAAGGCCGTCCATGTCTCTCCACTGCCTATGGTGTGAGGTTCATGTAAAAGAACCATTGCTGACCTTAGACAAAAGTAGCTGCATAACCACGTGTTTCCGCCCTGTGATGGCCTGGCGAGCTGTCCAGGGTGTACTCTACCCTCGCCTGGAGTCGGCTGGGATGAGCACCAGCCTCCCCGTGACCCTAATTATGATTAAGCGGTTACAGAAAATAAACAAATATTCTTCTTTTCCTTTTGGCCTTTTCCCTTTTTCAGGGGTCGCCACAACCAATTTTGATTGGCATGTTTGATTTGGCGTAGGTTTTTACGTTTTGATGCCCTTCCTGACACAACCCTTTAGCAAAGGGCAGAAACATGCCTACGGCTTTGCAGCTCCTCTTTTTACGAAATCCAGTAATGGTTCTTTTACATGAACCTCTCACCATAGACAGTGAGAGACATGGCTGGCCTTTGATAACCCAGTTAGCTGCACTGGGGGGACAGTGGCAACTTTGTGGACAGTGGGACTCAAACCCCCAACCTTAGGATCAGTGATCCAGCGCCCTTTACCACCAGACCACCACTGCCCAGAAAATGAACGAGTGATGACTTCAAATCCAACTTGATTCAGCTGTTGATTGATTAGTTAATTCTCTGAAGGGCGTGTTAGTACGGTTAGAACCTAACCCACACAGAACCAGCAGCACTCCGAATTGTGTAATTCTAACTACTAAAGTCACAGGGAGGCTGAAGCCTATCTCAACCGAAACGCGGCAAAGGAAGGGTGAATACCCTGTATAACTCACAATGTATTCACACCCTGAATAACTCACAAGACCATCGCAGGGCAGAACACACACACACACACACACACACACACACACACACAACCATTCGCAGTCACACTTACACCCAGGGTCAGTCTCGAACAGCCACTTATCCTAATGTGTATGTCTCTGGACTGCAGGCGGAAACCAGGGGACCCAGAAAAAGCCTATGAAAGCACAGGGAGAACATGCAAACTCCACTGAGCCATTGTGCTCTGCCTGCATTAACTCATTCATCCACTCATCTTTTGTAACCAGTTTAATCTGGTCAGGGTTTGAAGTCTCGGGAATATTAGATGAGAAGCAGGAATACATCCTGGACATAACAGTCCATCACAAGGTACCATGCACACAAGAGCAAGTTATACTGACCATCCAAAAAGAGGTCCTACATGCTAATATTTTGTTGGAGGCTTGATTACAGTGTCTTATCACCATTGGCATTGTTTTGACAAACTTCAGTAACATCAGAACCTTTATTTCAATCCAGCGTCAGGTTTATTTTTCACCAACATCTTGAACTGATGAGAGAAAAATTGAACCACTCCATAAAGTCTGATCCAGCACATTTCTAAAACTTTCAGTAGGGCCAAGGTCAGGACTCTGAGGTGCCAATGCATATGTGAAAAGTATTCCTCCTGCTCCCTGAACCACCCTTTTATTATTTGAATCCCAATTTTATATCTGTGACAGCAGGGAAGGGAAAAGTCCATTGATTGTAATACCATGCTCATTTACTACATCCTGGTCATCAGCTGACTTCATTTTACTGCCAAATTATGTTTCTGAGCCTCAACCTGACCAGCTGGAGCAACAATGCCCTGGAGATTATTTACTGTATTCAAGAATAAATGGCATTCCAACAAAATATTATCGTGTGTGACTTTTTTGTCTGCTCGGTGCATTATAGCCAGTCGATCTACAGTCATAGGAGAAAACTACGCAACCCAGGGCAAACGTACACTGACCTCAAATCAAACTGGAGACAAACATATTTTATTAATTACCGAGAATGGCAAACGATAATTTGTTTTAGATGATACGTGTGTATGGATACTAAAGTGATTTTTATAGATGGGTTTGACATTTTAAGCTTCATTCAGTCAACTTCTCCCTTATTGTGACCACCTGAATGATGCAGTCCAAGCAGAAATAACATTCACTAACCCCAATTATCATGTGCATGATCATTTACGTGACTAACAAATGTGCTTTATGCAACAATTCCAGCAGCACATTCAAAGAGTGAATTTTGACTCAGCTATTTTGTCTGTGTAATATACCCTGCATCTGAATTATGCAAATGACGAGCTGTCAACCTACACATTTGCCCTATGATGACTATTGTGCAGGGTCAACACTAATCTCTCTCTTCACTCTTTCTACTGAGTCATCACTGACATTTTCATACAGAATGTTTGAATGGCCCTAATTCTAGGAGACACTAACAGTAATTGATGTGGGATTTTGTTAATGGTGTGGATTAAGTGCTGTCTGTCACATCTTTTGGTGCTAGTTTATTGCAATGGCGCAAGTGTTTCTGAAAGCTAATCATAAGGACTATTACAATGTAAGTGGATTTATATATGAGAGAAAATCTGTGGGATTTATACATGCAGATGGATCAAAATAACCAGTCTCAAAACCCATGACTGTTTCAGATGAGAACATTCTGTTTGTTGATGGCCCTAGACTAGCAGAGAATGAATAAATAATAAACTGAATTAGTAAATGGTTGATCAAATGAGAGATTGTTGTTATCCGGGTCAGAAGAGTTTTCCAGCTCTGAGAAAGCTGATACACGTTTTGACGTCAGAGCATTTTCTTTGATCTGATGCCTAAGCGTTAAAGGTTTACAGTGATCCAATACCTTGCATCATCTCTATTCTTCAGCTGTCTGATTAGGGAACAGTATACTTACTGTATTTGTGAACTTTATAAATCATGCGAATTCATGCACCATTTATATTGTTCCTCAGCTGCAGCATTCAGCAATTATCTCTGAAAATGATAGCTCTGAGAAGAAATGGTGCTCCCTCTTAACGACTCAGTGGTGGCAGGCACCAGAATGAATGTTTGGACACACTGTGCCCAGGTCTGCAGCCACTCAGTCTCTGCTCTGTACAACCAATGCCACAGTCCATCAGACGCCCATCTGCAGTTCATCATCTGCTTGAGGGAGAAATCAAAAGCATGACAATTAAATGTGAAGCCACCTGCCACTCATCATCATGACAGGTGCCTATCTGGGCAGTGATATTAAAGGTGATGTAATGGTATCGGACAGGAGGAGAGCTGAAGCCAAATTCAAATCAACTATAGCTGTCAGTTATACTCAGTTTCTGTCTGTTGTTTAAAAGCACATAGGTGATTTACAGAGGTTAGTACATTGTTCAGCAACACAAAAACAGTCTGTTGCACATCAAAACCATCTATTTATTTTGGATTAAAGAATATTTATAAAAGCATTCATCCTGTATAATTTGGTTGGAGACTGTCTACATATGGAGCCACATAATATACATACAGGTTTCTAGCTGTGGAAATGGGCTGGAAATTTTTTTTCCAGGCTTCCAGCTGCCCACATTTCTGCTAGCTCTGCCTGATCTCTTGATACACTCTCCTTCAGTCAAGAGGTCCTGGCCTGACCCTCTGCCTCTGACAAACAGCCGTGCAGGAAATGCCACAAACTCCTACTGCGTCCCATGACATACAAATAACCTCAAATCAGACTGTATGATTTACCGTACGTACCTGCAAATCCTGAGCAATCATGATCAACGAGAAATCATTTAAATGGACTTGTTTCGACATTACGACAGCATTTAATTTCAGTGAGCCAGTACCCCACTGTATTGTGCAAATCAGTCGTGGGCTGCATTGGTGTTGATATTGGCAGGAAAGTAAAGCAATTTTCATGGCTCCCTAATTGGTCTGAGCAGGGGAGCCATAGATCATCCTGAGTGGTAATTAGAGAGTAGGTTTTTTTTAGTGTGGAACAGTGGTGTTTTTCATCAAACATGATGGGACAGTGGATTTAATGATAAATTTGACCTGCTGATGGTTTCACACTCTGATACACAATATTAACCTTTGAGATAGCCAAGAACATTCTGATCAACCGTTCCAGCTAGTCTGGCAAGAGTTTCTCAGCTCCAGTTCTGCAGAATAGTATGCTTGTTATCGAGTAACTTCAGTATTTCTTTCATAGTTTTGATTTATTTTTATTTTATCCTATTTATAGGTTTTCATTTACACATAGAATTGGGCAATTTAGCGATTTATTTTATGTCCAATACTCAACATCTATAACTCAAACACTTATGCATCCAAACAAAAAACAAGCACACGCAAAGTTTCAAAAAATACTCTCACATTATTAAATAATCCAGGGACAGTGATGGGCCGGTGGAAGGGTTCTGGCTCAGTGATCCAAAGGTTGGGGGTTCAAGCCTCACTCTCACCAGGTTGTCACTGCTGTCCCTCTCCAGCGCAGCTCAATGGGTTATCAAAGGCCAGCCATGTCTCTCACTGTCTGTGGTGTGAGGCATGTAAAAGAACCATTGGTAACTTTCTAAAATAATTTACTGCCCTGCCATCAGCGTTTATTACCTCCAGCACTGGTGCAAGTCAAAACTGGGCTGATATTTATGAGTGTCCACATGTTGTTTGTGCATGACCAATAGGTTAATTGTTTGAAAAGATCTTATTTCTTCAGTTTTTTTGAGGGAGCAGTTTAAAAAGCACTCGACCAGCAACCAGGCTGGATATAACAGCCTAAAGAGTGTTTTAGAATATACTGTAGTACAATGTTTGGTGGCAGCACAGTTGAAAGGAAAAGTGTACAAGACGGTGTTGAGGCCAGCGATGTTGTATGGTTTAGAAACAGTGGCCCTGGGGAAAAGACAGGAGGCAGAGCTGGAGGTAGCAGAGATGAAAATGTTGAGGTCCTCTTTGGAAGTGACGAGAATGGATAGAATCAGGAATGAGCGCATCAGAGGGACAGCACATGTAAGACGTTTTGGAGACAAAGTCAGAGAGGCTAGATTGAGATGGTTTGGACATGTACAGAGGAGGGATAGGGAGTATATTGGTAGTAGGATGCTGAGGTTGGAAATACAAGGCAGAAGGCCTAGAGGAAGACCAAAGAGAAGATTTATGGATGTGGTGAAGGAGGACATGAAGGTAGTTGGCGTAAAGGAAGAAGATGCAGAGGACAGGGTGAGATGGAGGCAGATGATTTGCTGTGGCGACCCCTGAAGGGAGCAGCCGAAAGGAAAAGAAGAAGTAGTTTGATGGCAGCACAGTGGTGTAGTGGTTCACACGTCCACCTCACAGCAAGAAGGTCTTGGGTTCGATTCCCAGTTCGGGCACTTCTGTGTGGAGTATGTTCTCCCTGTGCTTTCGTGGGTTTCCTCCGGGTACTCCGGGTACTCCGGTTTCCTCCCACAATACAAAAACATGCACAACAGGTTAACTGTTCCAAATTGCCCCTAGATGTGAGTGTAAGTATGAATGGTTGTGTCAATGTTTGCTCTGCGATGGCCTGACGAGCTGTCCAGGGTGTACCCCGCCCTTGACCAGAGTTGGCTGAGATGGGCGCCAGCCTCCCTGTGACCCTAATTAGGATTAGGTTCAGAAAATGAATGAATGAATACCCTGAAGTTAAAGTGCCCACCAAACTTGTCTGTACAAAGCACTATGCAGGCATGTCTAAAAATCTAGGTTATATGCACATAATGGTTTTAGCTTCTGTGAGGAAATAGCCTTTGGGGTACGATATACTTTGTATTTACTCATTTGTATTTCATAACACCTGCCAGTAAGGAATTTCTGGTCAGGGTGTGATTACCATCTGAAAGTACTGGAGATTAAGTTCAGCCTGATCGTTCTTGTGTGACATGCAAAGAAACACGTACATCAGCTATCAGTGCTCACGGCTTACTCTGTATACTCTTCTTGTGCTGCATATATATATATATATATATATATATATATACATACACACACTGTGTATATACAAGGTTGGGGGTTCGAATCCCATGCTCCACAGGTTGTCACTGTCCCCCAGTGCACCTAACTGGGTTATCAAAGGCCGGCCATGTCTCTCACTGTCTATTGTGTAAGGCTTTAAAAGAACCATTGCTGACTTTTGACAAGAATAGCTGCATAGCCATCAGCGTTTTTCTGTACTGCGATGGCCTGGCGAGCTGTCTAGGGTGTACTCTACCCTCACCCGGAGTCGGCTGGGATGGGCGCCAGCCTCCCCATGACCCTAATTAGGATTAACCGGTTACAGAAGTGAACTTTCCTAGAAATCATCATCTTCATCATCATCTGCTTAATCCAGGATTGTGTCGTGGGGGCAGAAACCTAAGCAAAGAGGTCCAGACATCCCTCTCCCCCGTCACTTCCTCCAGCTCTTCCGGAGGGACACCAAGACGTTCCCAGACAAGCCGATAGACCTAGGGTATCCAGCGTGTTCTAGGTCAACCCTGGGGTCTCTTCCCAGTTAGACATGCCCAAAACACTACACCAGGGAGGTGTTCGAGAGGCATTCTGACCAGATGCCCGAGCCGCCTCAACTGGCCCTCTCAATGCGGAGGAGCAGCGGATCTACTCCGAGCTCTCCCCGGATGGTTGGGCTTCTCACCCTAACTTTAAGGGAGAACCCTGCCACCCGGCGAAGGAAGCTCATTTCAGCCACTTGTATCTGCGATCTTGTTCTTTCAGTCACTACCCAAAGCTCGTGAGCATAAGCGAGGGTTGGAACGTAGATCGACTGGTAAATTAAGAGCTTTGCCTTGCGGCTCAGCTCCTTCTTCATCACGATAGACTGATACAGACTCCATTTCCCAGAGGTCTCGTTTTTATTTTATTTTATTAACAAATTAATTGCTTGGCGGATCACATGACCACAACTTTTATGACATTTCAGAGTGTGGATCAGATATTTACCAGGTTTTACAGTTGAGTGTTCTGCTGATGTTATATAAATTTACTTAGGACAGAGCACATCTAAAAATGGATACAGTGAGTATTTATTTAAGGCACAACTGGGACAAGAACATAAATAACCTATTAGATGCTGTAATCTTGTTTGTAGGTCTGTAGCTTTGTCAAACATCTAGAGAATATGCAAACAGCAAAATAAAGCCCTGAAGTCACCGAAGTGCTATTAATTATGTAATAGATACATTAAAAACAACAATGGAAGCTTTCATGCCAGTTTTACAATAGATAATTCCACTCGTGCTAACTCTGTTTTCAACCTCAGTCTCCATTAAGCATATCATATCCCTGTTATTCTCTCAGCAGCCAATTAACTATAATAAGTCTCAGGAGGCTGCTAGTCTGCTGAATTTAGACTGGTTGTCACAGAACTGGGCAGAGGTGGCCTGGTGGTGGTGGGGGGCTAGATCTGAAGGTTGGCGGTTCAAGTCCCACTACCACTGTCTCCTGAGTGCAGCCAACCTGGTTATCAAATCCAGCCATCTCTCTCACTGTCCGTAGTGAGAGGTATATAAGATAAACAATGCTGACTTCTGTAAGGTACAAGGTGCAAAAAGCGTGTTTCTGCGTGTGCACTTTGCTCTCGCCCAGAGTCGGAATTTTTTTTTTTAAACATTATTTAGTAGTTAATACTCGTCCACAAACTTAATTGGTCGAGCAGGTTTCAAGTGAGTTGATATCTCACATGGATGGTTCAGTCGAATACTGATTAACACATACGTCTCACATCAAGTAGATCTTGGGTTTGATTCCCGGACTGGGGTACAGTATTTCTGTGTGGAGTTTACATGGTGTCCCTGTGCTTTTTTGGGTTTCATCCTGATACACTGGTTTCCTCCCACAATCCAAAAGCACGCACAGTAGACTGATTGGCTGTTCCAAATTGCCCGAGGTATAAGTGAGAATGGTTGTATGAGTGTTGCCCTGTGATGGCCTGGTGAACTTTTCAGGGTGTACCCCACCTTTGACCTTTGACTGTGGTTGAGATAGACACCAGCTTCTCCACAACCCTAGTGGAATTAAGTGGTATGTAAAATACATGAGAATGCATTAATAATATCTCACATAATGACAGTGAAACATTTCACTGACACCTATTGTGCTGGAAGCACCTTTAATAATGTGCTCAGTTGACGCATCGAAAGTGAACTCGGAATGTGTAGCAGCCATGATGTGTACCTGGATGCACTCTGAGCCTTAAGTATGTACTGGACCTAACATGAATGTACAAATCAAGGGAAGCCAGTTACCCTGCAAATGACAGAAGACCTGTTTCTACCAGTAGAGCAAAAACCAAGGTGTTAAAAAAGTTTTCCGGCCAACAGACTGACCCTACTTTTTCTCCAGAACTAAATATTTTTGTATAATTATTTTAATGAGAAAAAAAACTAAGCTTTAAAACTTGCTTTGAAACCTGTGCCAGGTTTCAGCATCAAGTTAATGGGAGTCTACTGGACTATTTCCCCTTTTTACGTGCTACTAATACTCATCATGCCAAAATGCAGACGATTACAATGAAGAATGCGGGTAGAACAGTCGTTGATGTTCTGATGACCCAGAAAAAGCGATTTCCTGCTACAAAAATTTCAAGGTGTGTAAACACGAGAGAGTGACAGGTTCAAAATTTAATGTTACATTGCTTGAACTGTTCTCTTCTTATGGCACACATAATCTTAAAAAAAAAAAAAAACCCTACCGATTTGACATTAGATTTTTCAACCCATGTTATGGGAAACCAAACTTTTTTTTTTTTAGCCAAACCAAATATTAGGCCATAATGCATAGAAAATACCACTTACTTGCATACGGTGTTTTTTTTAGAACTGTTGTATAAAAGCAATATCACTCCAGGTTGTGCAGGTGTACTGAATTCAATTGCAGACATGAGGCCGTATGGGCACTTTTTCCTTTTTGATATTGCTGAAATTCAGGAAGGAGTTTCCAGTGTTAGTCCTCTGCAACAGTCATAGGTAAATCTGTAAATGAAAGGTTGGCTAAATTTATCAACAGCTTTTTGTGAACGACATTTATTTCATATTTATGAATGGAGTCATTTGGTGAACTGAACCATTTTTGTCAGCATCATGAAAAATTGCATTTCTTGTCTTATTAATCTGAGGAGAGAAAATAAGGGCATAGTGAACAAGTGCAGGAAAACCTAGAGAGGTGGAGGTATGCCCTGGAAAGGAGAGGAATGAAGGTTAGCCTCAGTAAGACAGAATACATGTGTATGAATGCCAAGGACCCAAGAGGAACGGTGAGGTTACAGGGAGCAGAGATAAAGAAGGTGGAGGATTTTAAGTACTTCGGCTCAACAATCCAGAGCAATGGAGAGTGTGGAAAAGAGGTGAAGAAGCGTGTGCAGGCTGGTTGGAATGGTTGGAGAAAAGTGTCCGGTGTGATGTGTGATAGGAAGGTATCGGCAAGAATGAAAGGAAAAGTGTACAAGACGGTGATGAGGCCAGCGATGTTGTATGGTTTAGAAACAGTGGCCCTGGGGAAAAGACAGGAGGCAGAGCTGGAGGTAGCAGAGATGAAAATGTTGAGGTTCTCTTTGGGAGTAACGAGGATGGGTAGGATCAGGAATGAGGACATCAGAGGGACAGCACATGTAAGACGTTTTGGAGACAAAGTCAGAGAGGCTAGATTGAGATGGTTTGGACATGTACAGAGGAGGGATAGTGAGTATATTGGTAGTAGGATGCTGAGGTTGGAACTACCAGGCAGAAGGCCCAGAGGAAGACCAAAGAGACGATTCATGGATGTGATGAAGGAGGACATGAAGGCAGTTGGTGTAAGAGAAAAAGACGCAGAGGATAGGGTGAGATGGAGGCAGATGATTCGCTGTGGCAACCCCTGAAGGGAAAAGCCGAAAAAGACAAGAAGACGATGATATCACCTTGCTTTAAAAAAGGTGGCAGGTGTGGCTACTGTTTGGTTGAAGTGAAAACCTGCACCCACACCGGCCCTTTGCGGATAAGATTGGGAGACCCTGCCATAGACAGTGAGAGACATGGTCAGCCTTTGATAACCCAGTTAGCTGGACAGTGACAACCTGTTGACAGTGGTGCTTGAACCCCCCATTCTTGGGATCAGTGATCCTGCACCTTTATCAACAGACCATTGTGAACTAACTTATGTAATCAAACATTCATGAAATAAAATGTAACCCTCCGTCCATTCACTTTCTGAACCGCTTAATTCTACTAGGATCAAGAGTTACAGACAATCCTGGACAGCTAAAATTTTATCACTGGGCCACAAACACGACTATTTACACTCCCACCTAGGGGCAATATGGAACAGCCAACAAGCTAATGTGCATGTCTTTGGACTGCAGGAAGAAACTGGAGTGCAGTACTGCAGTAACTGGAGTACCAAGTGTCTTCGTAGTAATTTTTTAGATGTGTTACAGAATGTACATTTCCGGCTGTCACACATAATAATGTATGCAAATGCATTACACACAACAAACAAACTGTCTACATATCGGCCATCAAATTATTGTAGCTTCCAAAACCATAACGTGGTAAATAGGGGTGTTGTTCCTTAGCCAGAGACAGTCCTGGAAGCAACGTGCCCCATGCAGCCTTGTGCTTATTGGAAAGAGGCCCACGTTAATCCAGGTTGCATGTGTCATGAGCTTAGTGAGGCTCGTGGGAAAAGAAAACCCTGCAGGTTTTAGCTGTCAGTATGGCGGGCCAAATCATCATTTGAGGAACGCGTGAAGAAAATGCTGTTTAATAGCCTGATTAATCCCACTTCACCTAGCACCCACCTTCACAATTCAAAAGATCTGGCTTCAATTTGGCAGTTACTTTATTTGTGACAGCATGTTCAAATCACCTTCAGTGACTTGGCTGTTCATTTCTAAAACTTTGTTAATGGCCCTACATTTTGTGTATCATTTCACACTTAGAAACCCACTGCGCCGATAATCCTTCAGACATTTCGCTTTCCTCAGTGTTTTCTATCTAATCTACAAGGTAAAATACATTGAGCCCTCGCTACGTCGCGCTTCAATTCATGCGGCTTCAGTGCATCACATTTTTTTTTTAAATATTCATCGAATTAAAAAAAAAAAAAGGAGATTAAGGAAGAATAGGGGACAAAGTTAAGGAAAATGCTGCAAAAACAAGGCCAATTATGCAAAAAAACCCAAAACAAAACAAAAAAAACCCCAAAACAAACACAAAACAAAAAAAAAAACCCAAAACCTCCCATCAAAACCACTTACATTGTTGCGAGGTGCACATCTGAGTGTGTGTATTTATATTTTATTTACATCTTATGCATTATTTTTTGAATGTTTAATTGTTATTATAAGCATTTAATAGCATTGAATATGTATTGATTGATATTATATACAAATATACATGTACGTATACGTCAGTTGGGGGAAGGGGGGGGGGGGGTTGATTCTACTTCGTGGAAGTCGGTGGTCGCGGGGGATGTCGGTCCCAATTAACCGCGGAAAGTGAGGGATCCCTGTATTCAGATTGCATGACTGAGGTATTTAGTTAAAGTACTATTAATTGAGAACAGGATACGAGTCAGCAAGAAAAGTAACATGATTGCAGTCTTCAATACTTAACAGGGATAGCTTTTAAAAAGTCTGGGACAGTATGGGGGATGTCTGTGTAAGATATACAATCCAAAGAGAATGTGCTGCCATCCAAAAAAAAAAAAAAAAAAAATTGCTCTTGGCTGTGCATTCAGCTCATTCCTCATTGGCTATTCATGAGACTGGTGAATTTTTAAAGTCTATTCCTTTGTCCGGTCTTCCTCGCCAGGAGCTATTTTTGAAAACGCTGCCGTCTGAAAGACAGGTCTTTTATGATCTTTTGTCACTCGTCTCTGCTATAGCATTACCAGTTTAATGTGATGCCACAGTGACTGTCCACATGCTTCTCAAGTTCCATATTGTTAACAGATTATTCTACATTTCTTCTGTGCCTTTTTTTTTTTTTTCCTGTGGGTGCAGGTAAAATGGACACCAAAACTGCAGGTTTGTGCTGTGGTATAAAAAGCATGCACCTCTCCTTGAGCTCTAAGTGTGACCTTGGCTAAGACACAGTGCCGCTAATGGGTAGCGCAGGCAGCATCTTAGCAACTGCCATTGACCTGCTGCGGAAACTATTTGTGAATGAGACACAAGTCCAAAGGCAATTTTGCACCCAGGGCGGAGGGCCATTTCTTCATGGACCATAATGGTGGCTTTGTACACTTATTATCTCAATGCATGCTGAAGCCTACTTGGAATGGGTGGCACGGGAGAGAAAGCAGATGCCAATTGGTGTAATTGCACCATATCAGGCTGCCACTTTTCTATATGTAATTAGAGTAAGGTGTATATACAATAGCATATGCATTTTACTCACCTTTTCAAGTCACTCATTACAAATCAAACATTGACAGTGCACTCACACACATTGAAATCCCAGTGAATGATATGCGACTTATTTGCACTTCTGCCAGTTGCACAACCTTTTTTGCTCATGATTCATGGGGCGTTAATGCAGTCGTTCAGAGATGTAGCCCCCTCCAACTTGTAATCGTTGCTATGTTATGACAAATAAATTATTGAAAACCAATAAGACAAAGGCCTCTTTTATGATGTTTTTGAGGGGGAGAGTTTGACGTCTTTTCCATCACAGAATGTTTGTCTTGTTATGCACAGTACTTCATGGCACGGCATATTCAGATTACAGAATCATAAAGAATAGGACAATACCCATTGTGATGACTTGTAGAGAAAAAAGTTTTTGAATTTGGTCTCTCTGGCTGGCTGCCCGTTACATCTCGCTACACGCAAAGTGCATGTTTGCTTGAAAGGGCAAGGAGAATTCAGGTAAATGCGGTTTTATAAAACCCATTTGCTGAATCAATACAACATGAGATAGTCATAGAGGTGTAGTTTGTAATTTAAAACCTTTACCAGATATAATCCTCTTATTGAATGCCTCAGGATTCATATCCTGGCGATAACCCCCGGATCGTTGATTTTACATGGCTTGGAACAAGAAGGCAGCGAGGCTAAGAAACCAGAGCCCTGGAGCGATTAGATAACTATGAGATAGATGTAGAGACGTGCTTCCCTGCCTGAGGAAAAAGCACAATGCAGAGAAAAATGGAGATTTATTCTGGTCTGAAGAGCTGCACATAAGCATAATCCAGGTTTTGTTGCTGCTGTGGGTTTTTTTTGCCGAGAGAACAACACAGCGCTGAGAAGCTGCACGCCATGAATCAACACGAAATGCCTCGTGTCACTGCTTGAGTGCGTCAAGGCTTACCTAATGTAACAAGAGAGAAACTATAAAAAGACAATTCAAGTGAATGATTCGTCAATTGAAAAACTGCATAGCCTCACATGCTACAACAACAGAAGGGAAGATGCTTACCTATCTGATTTTTTTATTTTTTTTTTTAAATAATGCTAACAGAAAAATAACTTTTCACAGATATGTTTCATGAATAATAGAAGAAGGTGGCATGGTGGTGTAGTGGTTAGCATGTCCACCTCATAACAAGAATGTCCTGAGTTCAAGTCCTTGGCTTGGTGAGGGTGTTTGCACGTTCTCTTTGTGATTGTGTGGGTTTCTTCCTGGTCCTCTAGTCTCCATCCACAGTCCAAAGATATGCACATCAGGTTAATTTGCTGTTTCAAATTGCCACTAGGTGGAAGTGTGAATATTTGTGGTGGCCCTCGGATACACTGGTGAGTTGTTCAGGGTGTTCCTCACCTTTGCCTAGAGCAGTGGTTCTTAACATGGGTTCGCCGGAGGTCAAGACACACACCCGACTCATACTCATGACGACACGCCCTGCTTGGCCATCATTGGCTGCAGGTGATCACGCTACATTGCTTGGTGAATCTGTGCTGCAGGAAATTTGGTGCACTCAGTAGTCGACTTGTGACTGTTGTGATGGTACGTCGTGTGATTTCTTTCTTAATGTCTTAATCCATACTATGTTGAGCAAAAAAAGAAAGTGGACGGATGAATATGTACAACATGGATTCATATATAACGGAACATGATGCTAGTCAGCATCTTATTTGCATGATTTGTGAAGTAGGATCAACCACCGCTGACTGACGCATACATACATGTATATGTGTCTATAATATCAATAAATACATATTCAATACTGTAAATGCTTATAATAATGATTAAACACATTCAAAACTAATGCATAATATGTAAATAAAACAAATACACACACGCGCAGGCACGCACTTATATGCGCACCTCACAAAAATGTAAGTAGCTTTGATGGGGGGGGGGGGGGGGGGTTTCCATGCATTGTATTGGATTTTGTTCTTTGAACACACTGATGTTAATGCACGGTTCATTATGGTGCCCCAGTAAAAACATATACCTATGTCTTGAATTTGAAAAAAAAATAATTACATTTTATTTTTCAATAAAGGAGGGTTCGGTGAATAAGCATATGAAACTGGTGGGGTTTAGTACCGCCTACAAGGTTAAGAACCACTGGCCTAGAGTCAACCGAGATAGGTTTCAGCACAGCAAATGAAAGAATGTATGGATAATTCGGAAATACATAAGAACATGTATTTGCTTGCACTTAACTTCAATTAGACAGATGATTTCAAGTCAGTGTAATTAATTTTCCATGTCAAAGGTGCAGCCTTTATGAGAAAAACTGCCCTCGGGAAGGAAGGAATGTGATGTACAATAACTGCAGCCTGAACTGGGAAGACAGGGATGGTAACCTGTTTCATTCCACCCAAAAATACTGCCTCAAATGTCATGGGTCATATTATTGCAGCTAGTAAAGGATATTTTTTGAGCCATGCTGGCAGAGATAGACTGCTCCTCTCTCAAATGGAAAGTCAAAGGTAGAAGTGTGACAGATGCTGATGCAGACAATAATCATCGTATTTCAGTAGTGTTTTATTTTAAGCTCTTACACTGTATTATTTCAGAACACAAAAACTGACAAGGGTAGTAAGGGACCACCTGTGATGCTATGTAAATATCATCCATCAATTCTGGATGGAACTAACCCCCCTCCCGCCTTAATGACTTGGAATAAAACAAAGTACACTTAAATGAACCTTTCACCTTTGATCCATTAAGCTTGCAATTAAATTTTCCAGCAGTAAAGATAATATAAATCCTGTTGACCAGTGAAAGTCTTAATCCTATCAAGGTTCTTGCAAAAGAGACAGTGTGATGTGGGCCAACCAGCAGGGGACTGGTGCAGTGGAGCTGCAGTCACATCTCATTGTGGATGACAAGATGTTCATACATTCCTTGCAAGCAGCAGGGGATGTTCCCTTAAAGCCATCATCCTCAGCAGGGAGCTAATTACTCTTTCTGTGCATGGAATTATGGGAGTTGCGAGAACACCTGACACTGCTCTGGAGGCACTGAGCTAAGTAGAGCAGCAGCCATAGACCCGTGTAGCTAGACTAAGGACATATTGTCCAATCTGAAAGGTCAAAATGCATTAAAGGATAGCTGGATGAACTCTTCAGTGGTTCCTGGGTTCGGATCCCAGGATTGGGGCATTTCTGTGGGGTTCTTATATTCTCCCTGTGCTTGCATGGGTTTCCTCCTGGCACTCTGGTTTTACCCCACAGTCCAAAGATATGCACATATCCACCTATTGGCTGTTCCAAATTGCCCGAATGTGTGGGTGTGAATGTGTGTGTGTGGTTGTGTGTGTATGCCCATTGAAACCATATAAGTGTTATAAAAAACAGCACTTCAGATTTCATTCTCTGATTTCTTTTAGAATACTCTCCACTCTTCTGGAAAAGCTTTCCACTAGATTTCGGAATGTGTCATTCCAATTCATCCGAATGTGAGGTGAGGTCAGGGCTCTTCAGTTCTTTCACTTGGAACTTGGCAAACGATGTCATCATGGACCGCACTATGTGTACAGGGGCATTTCATTCGGGAAAAGGTTTTGGTCTCTTAGTTCCAGGAAATAGGCTTCACTGTGCTTCAGCATACAAAGGCATTTTACACAATTATGTGCTTCCTGCTTCAAGGCAGAACTTCTTAGGGAAGGCCCACAAATAAATGTAATACATACAGGTAAATGTCCATACACATGTGTCAATATAATCTACTTTATAAGTTTAATTAAATGTGATTCCTGTTCTTGACTGACAAAAGTGGAACAGGACACAGTCTTTTACTGTTATAGTCCATCCACCTTCATACACACACACACACACACACACACACACATATATATATTTATATCATACATACAGGGATCCCTCACTTTCCGCACTTAATTGGGACCGAGATCCCCCCGCTACAGTCGAATTTCGCGAAGTAGGATCAACCCCTCCTGACTGACGTATACATGCATTTATATGTTATATAATATCAATAAATTCATATTCAAAAGGTATAAATGCTTATAATAACAATTAAACATTTAAACAACCCAAACCCCCATCAAAAATACTTACATTTTTATATGAGGTACGCATCTGACTGTGTGCGCATGTGTCTGTATGTGTGTGTATTTTTATTTACATCGTATGCATTATTTTTGAAAGTTTAATTGTTATTATAAGCATTTATAGCATTAAATATGATTATTTTATGTTTATTGATATTATATACACATATACATATACATCAGTCAGGGGGGTTGATCCTACTTCGCAGAAATCAGCAGTCGCAGGGGGGGGGGATCTTGGTCCCCATTAACCATGGAAAGTGAGGGATCCCTGTATATATATATATATGTATATATATATATATATATATATATATATATATATATATATATATATATATATATATATTTACACACACACACACACACACATACACACACACACACACACACACACACACACATACACACACATACACACACACAGGTACCTTGAGTGTCTTTTATAATGACTTTTCCATGACACGAGCTTCGAGCCCTCAAAAAAATCTGCCCCATCCAACAAGCAAAATTTTGATTTACGAGCTCTGCTGGGGAAGTGGCTTTTCAGGGCCGATTAGCCTTTGTATTCTTCCACGTGTATTCCTCTGCGCTTCGAGAATGCCTTGTGCCGTGTTTGTCAATCATTTTCTGTGATGCCTCCTATAGGAAGAAAAAAAATACATTTCACGCCACCCTCAGCGCCCCACGCATGACTATAAATAGTGTTTGCTGCACTTCATATGTTTACCTTTTTCCATACACCACAGGGAACACAGTGAGAGTGCCACTGCCACCTACTGTAGAGGATGCTCAATTACATGGCACAAGCATCATGATATGGGGATGTTTCTCATAAGATGGTGTAGAGCCTATTTATTGCATCCCAGGGATCATGGATCAGTTTGAATACATCTGAATAATTGAAGATGTGGGTGTTCCAACAAGACAACGACCCCAAACACACCAGTAAAGGGGAAACATCTTGGTTCTAGACCAAAAGGATTGGTGTTATGGAGCAGCAGCCCAAACCAATAGAAAATATGTGGGATGACATCAAAAATGTAGCGTCTGAGGCAAAACCAAGAAAGACAGAAGAACTGTGGAATGTGGTCTAATCATCCTGGGCTGGATAACCTGTTCACCGGTGCCAGAAGTTGGTTGACTTCATGCAAGACAGATGTGAAGCAGTTCTCAGAAACAGTGATTATACAACTAAATATTAGTTCAGTGATTCACAGGAAAACAAAAACGTACAGCATTTTCAGTTTATACAGTGAATGTTTGAGTTTGTAAAAAAGAAATGCAGACACTGCTATTTTTTTAAACAGTCTAATATTCACTTTTCTTTAATTGATTTAAAGGAATAACACAAATTGGAGATTTTTCTTCATGTTCTGATTTGTAATAGAGTGTGTTGTGTTCCTGGTGCATTTGTATGTATGGAAATAAAACTATTGTAATGATTTTGATCTTTATTGACTTTTTTAAACATACTGCTATTATTTTGAACACAACTGTACAATTGCTGGTGAGTAGAATAATAAATAAAATCAACTTTTCTGCAAAGTTATGAAATGCCTTTCTTTATGGAAAAGCTGATAGAACTAAAATTATTAGCCAGGGTCGATGTTGTTCTAAGATTCAAGGAAATCATTGAATCCTTGTGCTTTGAAAAATCACACCAGCTGCAAAAAAAAAAAAAAAAAAAAAAAAGGAAAGGTCAGTATTTCTGGACCTCCTCCTGAACCAAAACCTGGTACAGCTAATTAAAGGCTTTATGAATCCTTTCTATGGTAACACTGACATTTAGCAAAGTACCGTGGTCTGCACATCTTAATCCAATCACATTCCTATATCCTTTACAGGTAGGGATCTTCAGCATTTCTGATCAAGAAACAATCAAATGTAAAAGATTCTATGAATATGATGTAGAATAAAACAGAACTATGGTTTTGATGTATGGTTTAGAAACAGTGGCACTGAGGAAAAGACAGGACGCAGAGCTGGAGGTAGCAGAGATGAAAATGTTGAGGTCCTCTTTGGGAGTAACAAGGATGGATAAGAGTTTTCGAGACAAAGTCAGAGAGGCTAGATTGAGATGGTTTGGACATGTACAGAGGAGGGATAGTGAGTATTGGCAGTAGGATGCTGAGGTTGGAACTACCAGGCAGAAGGCCTAGAGGAAGACCAAAGAGAAGATTTATGGATGTGGTGAAGAAGGACATGAAGGTTGTTGGCGTAAGAGAAGAAGATGCAGAGGACAGGGTGAGATGGAGGCAGATGATTTGCTGTGGCGACCCCTGAAGGGAACAGTCGAAAGGAAAAGAAGAAGAACAGGTGCACCCTGGGACACAACTGCATCTGTTAATCATGTAAAATAGCAAAGAATATCTGAACTGCTTAATTCTAATTAGGGGAGGCTAGTGCCCATCTCAGCCGACCCTTGGCAAGGACAGAGTACACCCCGCACAGCTCGCCAGGCCATTGCAGGGCAGAAACACGCTGACGGCCATGAAGCCTTCTTTTGACGAAAGTCAGCAATGGTTCTTTTACAGCCTCTCACCAGAGACGGTGAGAGACATGGCCAGCCTTTGATAACCCAGTTAGCTGCACTGAATATCATTCTGTAATCTACACGTGAACTGAGCACAATAGAGACTTTGTTTTATTTTGCCAACCCAAATAATCCATCACCGTTCATGAAATGACATCAGTATTTACTGCAAATTCTGCACCATATATCAGCACACGACTCTCACTAGTGGCTAGGAGGGGAGAAAGAGAAAGATTACCAAATTAATTTATTAAAAATATTTTAGTATGCTATATGTCAATGGATGAGCCATGTGTAGATGCAACTAGGAAGAACAATGGGCTGAAAAACTTACAGTTCACAAGGACATTTTTTTTTAAAAGTAGCAAAGACTATAAAAAGAAAAATAAGAAGAGCCCAGTATATAGTCTTAATGCTCTTTCTTTCTTGGGACAGGACATCAGAAAGTTATGCAATCAGAGAGTTATATAATATTAAAGTAATGGAAAATCTATTTTTTTTTCCATACCCCTCCCCACGCCCCATTCATGCGCGCGCATGCACGCACGCACACACACAAGTTCCATCCCTGTATCTAGATACAAAAACTTTGCCTTATAGCGTCCCTCATTACACTCATATTGTACACATTGCATAATGTATGACATCTAAAAATAGGAAGGTGTTTATTTTCATTTGTGACTAAATTAGATAATTGATGATTCATAACACTGCATAGTAAAATGTCTGCAGGACTGTTGAGTGGGATGTGGCAGGCCTTCATGGTCTGGGAAGCGAGTAGGTGGAAAATATGTAATGTGTTTATATTCAGATAAATATCTTCCAGATACATGCCATCTGGTAAGAAAAAAAAAATGTAGGGTTGGGGATAAAAGGGGGGTAAAGGAGCTCTGCTCTGGCTACAATAATCCTCATCTGCTTTGTTCTCGACCATTTTAACAAATGATGAGGCGGATGGCGTAGATTGGAAAAAATATAGAGCTAGGGCCAAATTATATCATTGCAAAATGAACAGAATTGAATATAATTACGTTTGCATGTGTGTTTAAGTTTAAGCACTTTCAGAGCTTCTTCTGTGTTAATCTTTTCAATCTTGGATAATATTCTACCGTCCACTAGCTACTGTTGTGTAAGCAAAGCTGATGGTGCTGTGCCACCATTAATCTGTTCTCATTTGGAGCTTTTGCCATGCTGATTATCCCTGCTTACAGAGTTTATGAGGTGGTTCATACAGATTGAGCATCCAAGAGAAATGCACAGGACTGGGTGTCTGGACCAGATGGCTAAGTCTGGAGTGTGACGTGGGATTGGATGTCTTTCACTCCAGATTGAGCTTGATCACAGCTAGAGATAACCATGTACTTGGATGGACACGTGCACACACACACACACACACACACACACACTTGTATATGACATTATAATTAATGCAATTAAATAATGCTACATCAACATCTAACCTTACATGGATGGGTTATTTTTGTTTATTATGATTGCTGCTCAAAACAGGGCAGTGGTGGCTTAGTGGAAAAGACAATGGGTTGCTAATCTAAAGGTCAGTGGTTCAATCCTCACCCATCACCTCTGTTGTACCCTTGAGAAAGCCCCTTAACCATCAATTGCTCAGTGGTATTAAAAAAGATAATTGTAAGTCACTCTGGATAAAAAAAAAAGCATTTACCAAACGCTGTAAATTCCCGATATTCCCATCCTTGCTAGGATATTTGTTCTCCAGCAAAATATAAAAACATGCCCACACATTGACAGATCAGCTCCGCTCCCTGCAGCAGCTGCATAGGGCCTGTTTCTGTCCTTATTTCAACAATGATGAACATTACATAATGTAACTGCTGCAAACATTACCAGGATTCCTTTATGAAATTATGACGTACTTGCATAGATGTCATGTATTGAACCGTCTGTAAAGCTTTTGTGTTTAAACCCTGTGAATAATCAGTATATTTGTGCGAGATAAATTCCTCTAGACCAAAAGGAACACCCATGCTTGAAGGAAGAGTATGAATGATAAACAAGTTAATGATCTGAGAGCATGAATAAGCATTAAAGCTCTGAATGCTTTTGAACTTTGCTAATGGAACGATTGCACACAAATGGCACCATGCGAACTAGAGTCACTGAACGGCCACACATTGTTATCATATTGAGTATAGTCTGAAGCTTGGTTTAATGTGCTGTAAATCAGGTGTACGTATTAGAAAAAGGTCAGGAAACTTGGCCTTGTCATGCAATCCAGCAGGTGCAGAATGTCCGACAGATGGCAGAGCAGTCACCACCACACACATTCCACTGTAAGTGATGAAACTCAAACACAACTTGAGTGCAACACGCACCAAGTTTATCAGCGACTGCATCAAAGATGTTAGATAAACCAGGGATGGAATGTTCTTCAGGAAAACAGATTATTTCTTCTTTGGAAGTGTGTGATTAGCTACTTAGCTAACTCAAGTGGAGCATTTACACGAATAAACTGTTAGGAAAACAAGTCTTACTTTGTGAGTGCTAAGTACACATATCTTACGACATTACAGATTCATCATGCACTATTACAGCCCGACCACATCTTCCTCCATTCTCCATTCCTGGCTTTGTTAGTTTCACCGCAGTGTCAGCACTTTGTCAACAACACAATGTGCAAAAATAACCCAGGGCGAAATTCTTTGGGAAAAACAGCTGGGGCATTTTTTTGAGATTTTATTTGCTGTAAATAAATAAATGGCAACCCACAAAACCAACGGAGGAAGTGTTTAACAAAACAGGGCTGGTTTGGAAAAAGACAAACAATATGGACTATAGAGATGACCCACCTCATTTCTTTCAACAGTCCAGTGTAGAGTCACTGCAATCATAAATATGTTTTCCTCTGGCTTTGTTAAGAGAAATCAGCAATACCTGATTGCCAGAGGTGGCTTTGGCACAGGTGGTAGCTCTGTTTGCTAATGGAATGCATTTCTGCATCAGTGGAGCCAATCTGCTTGACACGTCCATCAAAGAGACAGGCGAGATAAGCAGGATTTGACGTTTATCTTTATACACATACAAGTTGGATACAATCTCCCAGTTGACTCCATGTAAACACCCTGAAAGATTTGCCAGGCCATCGCAGGCCCAACACTCAAACCTATTTCACACTCACATTCACACCTAGAGGCAATTGAGAATATCCAGTTACCCTAATGTAAATGTCTTTGAACTGTGGAAGAAAACCAGAATACCCATAGGAAACCTCAAATTCCAAACCGAAACATGCTTGTGAGGAATGGGATTCGAACTAAGGACCACTGAGTACATTGCTATCCTGGATAGCATACTGATATCTATGATATAAATAGGAGGTCCAATTAACCTCTAGGCTAGTATTGCATGAGGAAGTCTGGAGTGGCAGAGAAGTATGTTAGAGTGGTGCAGGACATGTATGAGAGATGTAAGACAGTTGTGAGGTGTGCTGTCGGTGTGACAGAAGAGTTCAAGGTGGAGATGGGACTGCATCAAGGGTCAGCTCTGAGGCCCTTCTTGTTTGCTATGGTGATGGACAGGCTGACAGACGAGGTTAAACAAGAATCTCCATGGACTATGATGTTTGAAGATGACATTGTGATCTGTAGTGAGAGCAGAGAACAAGTGCAGGAAAATCTAGAGAGGTGGAGGTATGCCCTGGAAAGGAGAGGAATGAAGGTTAGCCTCACTAAGACAGAATACATGTGTGTGAACGACAAGGACCCAAGAGGAACGGTGAGGTTCCAGGGAGCAGAGATAAAGAAGGTGGAGGATTTTAAGTACTTAGGCTCAACAATCCAGAGCAACGGAGAGTGTGGAAAAGAGGTGAAGAAGCGTGTGCAGGCAGGTTGGAATGGTTGGAGAAAGTGTCCGATGTGATGTGTGATAGGAAGGTATCGGCAAGAATGAAAGGAAAAGTGTACAAGACAGTGTTGAGGCCAACGATGTTGTATGGTTTAGAAACTGTGGCCCTGGGGAAAAGACAGGACGCAGAGGTGGAGGCAGCAGAGATGAAAATGTTGAGGTTCTCTCTGGGAGTAACGAGGATGGATAGGATCAGGAATGAGCACATCACAGAGACAGCACATGTACGAAGGTTTTGGAGACAAAGTCAGAGAGGCAAGATTGAGATGGTTTGGACAAGTACAGAGGAGGGATAGTGAGTATATTGGTAGTAGGATGCTGAGGTTGGAACTACCAGGCAGAAGGTCTAGAGGAAGACCAAAGAGAATCTGTATATGTGTGTATTAATATTTTATTTACTTCTTATGCATTATTTTTGAATGTTTGATTGTTATTATAAGCATTTATGGCATTGAATGTGTATTTATTGATATTATATACTATACATGTACATATATGTCAATGGGGGGGTTGGGGGGGTGATCCTACTTCGCGGATTTCGATGGTCGCGTTGGGATCTCGGTCCCAATTAACTGCGGAAAGCGAGGGGTTATGAAAGCGCCATCTGAAAAATTCAAACGCACCCTTCAAACATTAAAACACGCCATTCAAACAATGCACGAGCTGCTCTCCCATCAATGACGTTCAAACATGCCGCCCCACTGGCCTCCCATTGGCTAACAACTGAGCTGTCGTTCATGTCTCTTCACTCGAGCGCCATCTTGGACAGGTCCACCTGACGCCATCTTGGACAGGGATCCCACTGGCCAGGAGGAATGACGCAGCTACCTCCCATTGCCTATTATGGAGCTGAATCTACCATGATGCTTTTCGTGTAAAGGACAGTTAGTACTGTTGTTTTATGCTTTATTTCTTGACTCAGGCTTTTAACCTTCCATAAACATTTGTAAGATTATAACTCTGCTAAGAAGACACGGTCAACACAGACGTGCACACACACGCACACGCACATACATGTGTGTTATTTCCGGTACAAGTGAGAAGAAGAAACTGCCTCGAGTGATGATATCACAAAGGAATATGGCCAAACCCGTCTACCATCGGTATGATATTGAAGCAGAATGAGGTCGTGAAAGGTATGCTTTAATAATTTTTAAAGAGTTTATAGGGTAGTATTGAGAGCCTTGGAACGAATCACGCATTTTACATGTAAAATGCGGTTCGATTTACGAAAAATGCAGGTTTCAAAAAAGGCTCTGGTACGGATTAATTTCGTAAAGTGAGGTACCACTGTATTGAGTTATAATACTAAAGCTATAATTCATTCATATTTTAAATTTCTAAGTCACTAAATCTTAAAAAGAGAGTGACATGGACGCTAGTGCCTATCTCAGCTGACTTTGGGCAAAGCTGTGGTACACCCTAAACAACTTGCCAGACCATGACAGGGCCAACACACAAACAACAATTTACACTCACACATAGGGGCAATTGGGAATCACTAACTAGCCTACAGTACATGTTTTTAGACTGTAGGATGAAACCGGAGCACTCAGAGGAAACCCACACAAGCTTGGGTAAAACATGCAAACTCCACACAGAAAGGCACGAACCTGAGAATCGAACCCAGGCTTTCTTGATGTGAGGCGAACGGGCTAACCACTACATCACCATGCTGCCCTCCTAAAACTACAATAGAATAAAAAAAATACAGTAATATGCTTAACAAAGGTAGGCATATGTAACAGAGGTCCATAACACAAGCCTTGGAAATACAAAAGGCTTGGAATCCTGCGTATAACTGAAACAAATGATTGAAATCCTCACGTGGGCTGTGGGCGAGCGTGGACGATGGACTTTGGCAATCGGCCAGTCGGCACCAAGTCCTTAATATAACCTCCCCAAAGTTCTGGAAAGTTCCATTCTCGAAGTTTCTGAATCACCTTACCTGCCACCAGGGCACATGCGCAACCAGGTCCATCTCGAAGTTTCCAGACCCCCTTACAGCCGAGTCATACCATGTGACACGAGTTACAGCACACTGTGAATCTAATTATGTACACCGTTTACACAGTCAAATTTATATACATGCCCCTAAAACCCCATCCTAAGAACTCTTCTTTGTGAGACTAATAGTAACCAAAATTAAAGCAATGCCAAACCTTACCACTCCCCTCTTTCAATTCACTCCATCTGTACAAAAGGGTACAACTTGTTCCTGATTGAGACAGAGCTGATTTCTAGACCAGAAAAATTAACACTTTATTAAAAGTAAATACAATCTGAAAATTTCTAAAGTGCACTCCAGTTATAATATTCAAGAGTTCCCATTTTCTGTTGTACACCATACAAGGCCAGTTCTAAGGCTATAATATGGATGGGCTGAGAAATTATGATCATGTCAGTGTATTCCAGAAAGCTCCCCTGCATGTGACAGCTCCTTCAATGACCACATTGATTGACTTCCTGACACATGGATCTATGAGCAGCTGGTGCGATTGCAGGTAGAAGATTAAGAGATAAATCAAAGAGAGACTGAAGGAGAACTGATGATGTCTCAAGGACCATACTGAGGGGGCACGTGTTTACAGACAACACCAAGTCTTGGAACGGGGTTAAACAGGTGCACATCATATAGCTTCGCATGGTTTCGTTAGGCAACATGATGTTGATCACATCTCACTGTATTCGAAACAAACACCCTTTTCCTTTCGGCTTTTTTCCCCCCTTTTTCTCAGGGGTCGCCACAGCAAATCATCTGATTCGCATGTTTAATTTGGCATAGGTTTTATGCCCTTCCTGACACAACTCTTTAGCAAGGGGCAGAAACACGCTGATGGCCATGCAGCTACTCTTACCATGGTTCTTTTACATGAACCTCTCACCATAGCCAGTGAGAGACATAGCTGGCCTTTGACAACCCAGTAAGCTGCACTGGGGGGTGTGTGTGTGTGTGTGTGTGTGTGTGTGGTGTGTGTGTGTGTGTGTGTGTGTGTGTGTGCTTGTGGAGAGTGGGACTCAAACCCCCAACCTTAGGATCAGTGATCCAACACCCTTTACCAACAGGCCACCATTACCCCACTCAAAATGTCAAAAACATATGAAATTATGGACAATAACAGTGTTGCTGGTATTGGCTGTGGCATTCTTTACGGAAAAAAAAAAAGCCCCAAACCCTTGTTCTTCATGAAATTACACACTATTCACAAGGCCAGCTTGTACATAGCTACTAAATAAGCCACACATGAAAAAGTGGAGGTCAGAGCTACAGGAACATATCATACTGACATCAAAGCAATGTGCGATATATACCGTATATCAGGTTAGATATCAGAATACATGGAAGAATTACATGGAAGCAACGCTCCAAATATAACATAAATGTCAATAAATTGTCAGAACATACAAGCAAGCAGACAAACAAATAAACTAACAAACAAACAACAAACCCTGAAGCCAAGGTAATGTTAAAATAGACTTGATCACTATATCATAGATATACTCAGATGCGCACATCACAAAAATGTAACTAGTTTTGATGGGAGGTTTTGGGTTGTTTTTTGTCTTTTGGGGTTCCTTGTTTTGTGGCATTTTCCTTAACTTTCTCCCATATTCTTCTGTAATTTTCTTATTTTTCAATTTGATGAATATTTAAAAAACAACAACAACAAAAAAACAACGAAGCTGCATAAATTGAAGCGCGAAGTAGCGAGGGCTCCTTGTATTTCAGTGACCTTGAGCTGGTGAGATCTGGTTGGCAAGCCCATATTTATTAGAAATGAATAAATAAATAAATTAATTAATAATAATATTACTATAAATGTCAAGATATATGTTAGAACTGTAGAGGGAAGCTGTTTTATTTCCTTCTGGAAATAAGGTGGAATACAGAGATGATAAAGTCTTCCCTACATGCTCCGAATCTTAATCACTATAAACGTCATTAAATGTGGTAGGACATCCAGCTGATGGCCATCCTAAGAGAGATGTCCCAGAATCCCCCCCCCCCCCCCCCACCACCACCATGTACTGCAGTTATTATCTGACTAACCAAGCCCTAAATCATCACCCCATAGACCTTTAGGGCATGGCAAGATGCGTTAAGGATTTGAAAGGCCTGTGATGCATTTATACCTCAATAGTAAAATGAACGACAACACATTACCTCAGGATATAGTGTCTGCTGGTCCAATTTATCAGTTGCACTGTACTTCTGACCTTCATGAGAGTGCCTTCTCATAAATCTGAGTTACAAGGCAGTTATGGGTAGTGTTGACAGTTGTACAGGAATGTCATTCATATACTCTTTCAAGATTTAGTAGACAAGTATAGGCATAGGCATGAGAAGTGCTTCGCAGTGCCTAGGTATCGGATACCTGGCGTCTGTGGAGAAAGATGAGACACAGAGAAAGAGACGTGTTTAAGTGACTGGTCTCTGTATGGTGAGAGGTAAAAAAAAAAAAAAAGAGAGAGAAGAATTTTTGTAAAAATTAAAGCGAAACTAAATGTTGTAGTAAAGCTAACTGGAACGAAGTCGAATAAAATGTTTGAAGAAACTGAAAAGGATACGAGTACAGGTGGAGAGGGAAAGTGTAATGAACAGTAATGTAACGGTCTGGGTTTTGCAAAGTCCGACAGTCTGGATTTAAAGTTTAAAGGGGAATGATGATATGGTAGACAACGAAGAACATCGGCTGGATGGGTTCTGACTGCAAATGACTCCAAAAACTGCATGGCTTCAGTTTGTCTGAGGTTCTGAATGTCTGTCTTCCTTTCGGCTTTTTCCCTTTTACTCGGGAGTCGCCACAGTGAATCATCTGATTCGCACGTTTGATTTGGCAGAGGTTTTTACGTCGGATGCCCTTCCTGTCACAACCCTTTTAGCAAGGGACAGAAACACGCTGACGACTTTGCAGCTCCTCTTTACGAAAGTCAGCAATGGTTCTTTTACATCAACCTCTCACCATAGACAGTGACAGACATGGCCCGCCTTTGATAACCCAGTTAGCTGCACTGGGGCTGCCAGTGACAACCTTGTGGAGAGTGGGACTCGAACCCCCAACCTTTGGATCAGTGATCCAGCGCCCTATACCACGAGACCACCACTGCCCCCTGCTTTTCTGAGGTTCTGAATATTTGTCTGAAAACACCAGTAACATGCCTGGTAAAAGCTGGAAGACTTTAGAGAAGACAGACTGGGATTACAAGAAAAAGCTGCATGAATAAACGAAACTCATTTTTCATTTCATTTTACAAACACTTTATCCTTCGAGTTATGAGGAGGCTGGAGCAGACTGGGTGCACAGTGAACAACTTACCAGACCACTGCAGAGCAACACGGATACACAACCATGCATGCATTGAGAATATTCAGTCAGACCAATGTGTCCATGTCTATAAAGCAGTGATTCTCAATTACTTTCTGTGGCGCCCCCTCTCAGAAGGAAAAAAAAAAACACATTTAAATAGTATTATTTGTCTATAAAATTGTTATTAGTACACCTCTGCATAACATTGTATCTTTATTAACATTAAAAACAAAAAAAGAAAGAAATATAGTTCAACTTACAATAAAGAAAAACTTCATTAACATTGTTTTTAATCTGTAACAGAAATGATTTAAAGTGCACCAATGTGCCTGAAATAAAAATATATATATATTTCCTTATTTAAACTCATTTCACTTACTTATGTTTTAATATCTCCGTCTCTCTCCACCTTTCTCTTCGTTCCTGTGAGAAATTTCTCGGTGTTGTTTCTTGAGCGGTTGTTTACTGCACTTCATATCGTTTGCTCGTGTGAAAAACCGCTACACCATAGCGCGACAATGAGAGCGCCACTGCCAACTAGTGGAATGGAGGTACAATTATATTAATTTTCGAACACAGTTCCAGAAAAGCATGTTCCCAGGGAATCGGGCGTGCCCCACTATTTGAGAAGCACTGCTTTAGACTGTTGGAGGAAACCTGAGCACCCAGAAGAAACCATGCAAGCAAGGGGAGAACATGCAATGCCACACAGAAATACCCTCATTAGCCACCAATATCCTCTTGCTATAAGGCAGAGACATGGAAACCAGACATTGAAGAACTCCCAAAAAAAGAAAAAGCCCCAAACAAACAATAAAATGCTATAAATATTTGTTGATGTTGGGTAATATTATTTAGAATAAGATTAATTGTGAATTAGACTCTCCATTTAAAGCTAGGAAGGATGTTTTGGAGACAAAGTGAGAGAGGCTAGATTGAGATGGTTTGGACATGTACAGAGGAGGGATAGTGAGTATATTGGTAGTAGGCTGCTGAGGTTGGAACTACCAGGCAGAAGGCCTCGAGGAAGACCAAAGAGAAGATTTATGGATGTGGTGAAGGCGGACATGAAGGTAGTTGGAGTAAGAGTAGAAGATGCAGAGGATAGGGTGAGATGGAGGCAGATCATTTGCTGTGGCGACCCCTGAAGGGAACAGCCGAAAGGAAAAGAAGAAGAAGAAGAAGAAGATTTAAAGCTAGGAAGGGCAATTTAGTACAGCACACACACACACACACACACACACAGTGAAAGTAATCTGATTGGATATAACAAGTTGTCAGTGATCAGTTTGGTGGTTGTAGAGGGAAAACTGTTTGGAGGAATTATTTTTGGAAATTTCATCTGAGGATTTTCAAGATGGAAATGGAAAAAAAGAAAGAAAAACAGGCAACTGCAATCATATCCATATCCATATCCACAGAACACACACTTTCCAGCTCTCTGTGATAATGAAAGAATTTCTGGAAACATGCAACCATATAACAACAACATGCACAAAAACATTATGCTTGTTTTA
Source organism: Plotosus lineatus (assembly GCA_024760905.1). Classification (NCBI taxonomy): domain Eukaryota; kingdom Metazoa; phylum Chordata; class Actinopteri; order Siluriformes; family Plotosidae; genus Plotosus; species Plotosus lineatus. The sequence continues at coordinate 69,233,853 of CM045733.1, read as the reverse complement.
TATGAAAATCAGAAACCTGAAACCAAGCAGCTGTACTATAAAAGCGATTGTAAATGCTGTATCTCTGTGTGTTGACAGTTTTTTCAAGCTGCTGTTCATTTTAGGTTGAAAGCGGAACTGGCTTCCTACAATGACATCAAAAGACTCCTTGTGGGCCTTCGGTGTTCATATTGTCTATTATATCTCTGTAGGATTTCCTTCCGAAACAAAGCGCTCTCCTATGACCTCGTTCTGTCTTTGAACACCAACTTATGAGTGGGAGCTGTGAATGAATGATGAATTACCTCACCCGACACAATCCAACCACTCAAAAACTACTTTCTTCTATCAGGTTTACTCTTCGTGTTGCCAAGGACGTTCCAATTTCCAGGCCGGGGTCTTCGGGATTAATGAGGCATTCGAGTGCAGCAATGCTGCGGCGTTTGTGTACTAGACTGTGAGATAGAGGCTGACTCTGTGTGGATGGGAAGTGAGATTCGAGCAGATGGTGGCTCTCAGAGGTGTTATTAACTCCCGTCATGTACAGGCAGGTGTGCACGGCAGCTTGTGCAATCTGAAACTTTCAGATTCTAGTCGTTTCCACTCGGGCTTTTTGGCCATTTCTGCAAAAATGCATTTCATATTTTCAACAGTCACAATGTAAGTTTGAAGGTTTTAACATCTTGAGACCCTACTGACCTCAAACGAGGACATCATATTTGGTCTCAATTACTTTGTGTGTATTTCCTTGTGAGATCCTCATACAAAGGCAATTGGGTATTAGTCGTTTGCCAAATTCTTCTCGTTTAAAGATGTTGATCAAGTTCAGTTTTTATCATGTGTTAAGAAAAAGAAGAAATTTGTAGAAATTACAAGACCCACTACATTATGTTTTGGGTCTTAGAAAGGTTAAACTTTGATTAGAGCCTGGATTCGACCATATAGATACACAGAATGTCATGCCACTGTGGGAAGCCCAAAGCAGAATAAAATAAATACATAGTACCTTTTTATTATGATTATTTTTATTATTATTAATAATAATAATAATAATAATAATAATGATGATGACTAAGAATTTCCTGGGTTTGAGCACCATGCTTGGTGAGGGCGTTTCTGTAAGGGGGGTTGTATGCCCACTCCTACTGGTTCTAAGGGAAGGCAGGGTAGACCCTTAGTAGCTTGCCAGACTGTTGCTGGGCATCACAGACACAGAAACATTCACACTTACATTCACACATTCATGCAATCAAGACTATCCAATTCGTCTAATATGCAGGTCTTTGGACTTTAGGAGGAAACCAGGGTACCCAGAGAAAGCCCATGCAAGCATAAGGAGAACATCCTCCATACAGAAACACCCTTGCTGAGCATGAGGCCTGAACCCTTGACCTTCTTGCTGTGGAGGACGTGCTAACCACGCTCTATAAATCTGAGTTTTGAAAATTCATCCACCCAGTAATCATCTTCTGTATACCACTTATTTTTCAGTCATGGTTGAAGTTTGAGCCGATTTCTGAAGCCAACTTTAGGTGAAAAGCGGGGTACGATTCACAACAAATGGGGAATGTAGTCAGATGGATCGTGGGCGGAGATCGTATTACCTGGAGGAAACCCATTCAGGTACTGAATTAGAACCCTGAAGCTTCTTGCAGTCAGGTGACAGTTCTAACTACTGCATCGCTGCACATGGCTTCTGAAAACCCTTAACCTTAAATATACTCTCATGATCGGCCTGATTGAAAAGTCTTTGTTTGAGAGCATTATTGCATTGGACCGAAACAAACATGTTTTCAGAATGTCTAAATATATCAGAATCAGGGCTGTGTAATGATATCAGTGCCTAAAAGAGTATTTGGCTTCAGTGGAGTTGAAGCAATCCTGCAGCGAGCAGATGATGGTACACCAGTATGAGAGAACAAGCCTCCTGTTCATGCAGCAAATGACTGCCCAACTGGAAAGTGCACAACTGTCAACAGCGATGCTGACCCTGCTGCTCCATGAACCCCCCCCCAATGTCTTCCACAAATCACTGACAACTTTCAGATAGCTGCATTTGTGCTATTTAAACCCAGACATCCTCTCCGACTCTGTGCCTCAGTATAAGTAGCTTTATAAGGCTTTTGGATGGGAAAGTGTGCGGTGCCACAATGTCTTCACCCTATGCCTTTATTTGCTTTGCAGTTTTTTGGATATAATCTAAATGCAGCATTTGACAACATGATCCCACACATCTTCCAAGTATTGTCAAGTGGTTCAACAGTGCTATGCACAGAGCTGTGAGAAAATAGCTTGGGACAATATATGAGTTTAATTCACCATACCAAATGAGTGCATAATCTAAATTCTTCTCTTTTTCTGGAAATGCTTGAAACCCTCCCACTCACTCGCCTGCACTCTTCTGAGAAACTTGGTGAAGATTTGCAAAACACAGTTTAACAATGATTTTTTTTTTAAAGACAAGTCAAAAAACGAAAGCAAGTGGCCATTCATGGTGAACAAACTTGCTAATGCATATCTCATCTCATCTGTTGGGATTATCGTATTGATAAAAAACACATTATTACGTAAACCAAACATTGTTTTAATGATAAAACAGACTATGAAATCACGTAAAATTCAGTCCTGCTAATCCAATAAAAGCTGTGATTTAATATATTATGACTACAGGCTATGTCAGATTTGAGAAATAAGCAGATCATTGAACTGGACTTTAATGCAACGTGCTTGGCATATTGCGGTTGCTCTGTGCGGGTGACTGCTATGGCAGTTGGGTGCCATCTGCCTGCTTTTCTCTGTCTGTCTGCAACCAGCTGCGTGGTGGGAACTTGATTTCACACAGAGTCATGCTGTCTCTCTTGGCCATAATTCACCATCCAATCTTGTCTAGTTGCCCTCTGCCCCAAGCTTTTACTAATATCCCCTTTGAAAACACACACACACACACACACACACACACACACACACACACACACACACAAGGTTGTGAGGACCTTGTATTGACATAATTATTACTATAGCTATTGCCCACATCTGAAGCTAATCCTAACCTTGGCTACAGTCAGTTATTCACGTAAAAGCTATAAAACATATTCAGAACCTTTAGCCCTTTGGGATATTCCGTTCATAAAATTACATTTATGGCATTTAGCAGACACTCCTATCCGGAACCACTTACATATATTATTTTATACAACTGAACAATTGAAGGCCTTGCTCAAGGGCCCAAGAGTGACACCTGAGGGTTACTAGGCTTGAACCCCTGAACTTTAGATCCTACCCTGAATACAATGAACAAAACCTTACCAGCTGAGCACACTGCTCCAATAAATGTTTAAGAGTACCTGGAAATTTGTTGAGAAATGTTTAAATTGTATAACAGGTGTTTAATTTTCTGAAAAATCATTTTTCCAGTATTCAATTATTTTTGACAGCTCGTCCCTTCTATATGATTTTATTGAATTTTTTGCAGCAATTTTTAATAATATTTGAATTTAAAAATAATTGTTCAAATAAGTTGTAATAAAAATGTATTAGTTTAATGCAGTGCTTCTCAAATAGTGGTGGGGGGGGGCACAGTATGATGCCTTGGGGGGCACGGTGTGATGATGGGGGAGCAGGTATGACCCTGGGGAACATGCTTTTCTGGAATACTGTACAAGAATTGAGTGTAATTGCACATTCACTCCAGTAGTTGGCAGTGGCGCTCTCATTGTCGCCCTATGTGGCGTAGTGGTTTTTCGCATGATCAAACTATTTGAAGTGCCACAGAGAATCATCTGTCTGCATCTCACCCTATCCTCTGCATCTTCTCTTACAACAACTGCCTTCATGTCCTCCTTCACCACGTCCATGAATCGTCTCTTTGGTCTTCCTCTAGGCCATCTGCCTGGTAGTTCCAACCTCAGCATCCTACTGCCAATATACTCACTATCCCTCCTCTGTACATGTCCAAACCATCTCAATCTAGCCTCTCTGACTTTGTCTCCAAAACGTCTTACATGTGCTGTCCCTCTGATGTGCTGATTCCTGATCCTATCCATCCTCGTTACTCCCAAAGAGAACCTCAACATTTTCATCTCTGCTACCTCCAGCTCTGCCTCCTGTCTTTTCCCCAGGGCCACTGTTTCTAAACCATACAACATCGCTGGCCTCAACACTGTCTTGTACACTTTTCCTTTCATTCTTGCCGATACCTTCCTATCACACATCACACCGGACACTTTTCTCCAACCATTCCAACCTGCCTGCACACGCTTCTTCACCTCTTTTCCACACTCTCCATTGCTCTGGATTGTTGAGCCTAAGTACTTAAAATCCTCCACCTTCCTTATCTCTGCTCCCTGTAACCTCACCATTCCTGTTGGGTCCTTGTCATTCATACACATGTATTCTGTCTTACTGAGGCTAACCTTCATTCCCTTCCTTTCTAGGGCATACCTCCACCTTTCCAGATTTTCCTGCACTTGTTCTCTGCTCTCACTGCAGATCACAATGTCATCTGCAAACATCATAGTCCATGGAGATTCTTGTCTAACCTTGTCTGTCAGCCTGTCCATCACCATAGCAAACAAGAAGGGGCTCAGAGCTGACCCTTGATGCAGTCCCACCTCCACCTTGACCTCTTCTGTCACACCGACAGCACATCTCACCACTGTCTTACATCTCTTACACATGTCCTGCACCACTAACATACTTCTCTGCCACTCCAGACTTCCTCATACAATACCACAGTTCCTCTCTCGGCACCCTGTCATATGCTTTCTCCAGATCCACAAAGGCACAATGCAGTTCCCTCTGACCTTCTCTGTACTTCTCTATTAACATCCTCAAGGCAAACACTGCATCTGTGGTACACTTTCTTGGCATGAAACCAAACTGTTGTTCACAAATGCTGACATCTGCCCTTAGTCTGGCTTCCACTACTCTTTCCCATAACTTCATCGTATGGCTCATCAACTTTATCCCTCTGTAGTTGCCGCAACTCTGCACGTTTCCCTTGTTCTTAAAAATGGGCACCATCACACTTCTCCATTCCTCTGGCATCCTCTCACTCTCTAAGACCTTGTTGAATGTTCTTGTCAGGAAATCTACTGCTACCTCAACTAGACACTTCCATACCTCCACCGGTATGTCATCAGGACCAACTGCCTTTCCATTCTTCATTCTCTTCAATGCCCTCCTCACTTCAACCTTACTAATCTTTGCTACTTCCTGGTCCTCAACAGTCACCTCTTCTACTCTTTTTTCTCTCTCATTTTCCTCATTCATCAGCTCTTCAAAGTACTGTTTCCATCTTCCCAGCACACTTTTGTCATCAGTCAATACATTTCCCTCTCTGTCCTTAATCACTAACTTGCTGAAGGTCCTTCCCATCTTTATTTCTCTGCTGTGCCAACCTGTATAAATCATTTTCTCCCTCTTTACTTTCCAATCGAGCATACAAGTCATCAGACGAGCTCTGTTTGGCCTTTGACACCACTACCTTCGCCTTACGCTGTGTCTTCCTGTACTCCCGTTTACTCTCTTCAGTCCTCTCTATGTCCCACTTCTTCTGAGCTAACCTCTTCCTTTGTACACACTCCTGCACTTCCTCATTCCACCACCAAGTCTCCTTATCTCCTCTCCTTCCAGATGACACACCAAGTATTCTCCTACCTGTCTCCCTGATCACATTAGCTGTAGTTGTCCAGTCGTCTGGAAGCACTTCCTGACCACCCAAAGCCAGTTTCAACTTCTCCTTGAAGACAACACAACACTCTTCCTTTTTCAGCTTCCACCACTTTGTCTTCTGCTCTGCCTTTGCCTTCTTCACCTTCCTCACCATCAGCGTCATCCTGCACACCACCATCCTATGCTGTTTGGCAACACTCTCACCCGCTACTACTTTGCAGTCACTGACTTCCTTCAAATTACATCGCCTACAAAAGATGTAGTCTACCTGTGTGCTGCTACCTCTGCTTTTATAAGTCACCCTATGCTTCTGTCTCTTCTGGATGAAAGTATTTACCACGGCCTTTCCATCCTTTTTGCAAAATCTACCAACATCTGTCCTTCTACGCTCCTGTCCTGAATGAGTTTAAATTTTCTTTCTTTCTTCCTTTTGGTTTTTGTCTTTTCTCGGGAGTTGCCACAGCGAATCATCTGATTCGCACATTTGATTTGGCATAGGTTTTTACGTCGCATGCCCTTCCTGACACAACCCTTTAGCAAGGAACAGAAACACGCTGACGGCTTTGCAGCCTACTCTTTACGAAAGTCAGCAATGGTTCTTTTACATGCCTCTCACCATAGACAGTGAGAGACATGGCCGGCCTTTGATAACCCAGTTAGCTACACTGGGGGGACAGTGACAACCCTGTGGGGACTTGAACCCCCAACCTTAGGATCAGCGATTCTGCGCCCTATGAGTTTAAATAAGGATGTTTTTTGTTTTTTTTTTATTTCAGGCACATTGATGCACTTTAAATCATTTCTGTTACAGATTAAAAAACAATGTTAATGAAGTTTTTTTATTGTAAGTAGAACTATATTTATTTCTTTTTTGTTTTTAATGTTAATAAAGATACAATGTTATGCAGAGGTGTACTAATAACAAATTTATAGACAAATAATACTATTTATAGTCACACACGAGGCGGTGGTGGTGGGGTGTGGGGGGGTATTTTTTCTTCCTAGAGGGGGCGCCACAGAAAATAATTGAGAAGCCCTGCTTTAATGTACTGTAATACGATTAGGTTTGGGTGTAGGCATGCATTAATATAGAGATTAGAGCAGGAAAGTGGTGCACTTCTACATACTCCTTTTTGGACAATCCATTCATTTTCTAAACCCGTTAATCCTACTAGGGTTTGCGGGATGACTGGAGTACATCTCAGCCGACTCGAGACGAAGCCAACGGTTACCCCCCCCCCCCCCCCACACACACACACACACAAAACCATTCACATTTACACCTTTGGGAAACTTATAGCAGCCAATTAGCCAATGCATGTTTTGGCCTGTGGGAGGAACCCGATTCAAGCTTGGGGAGAACGTGCAAATTCCAACCAGAAATGCCCAAGCCGGGACTCAAACCCAAGACCTTATTTCTGTTAGGCTGATGTGCTAAACAGCATGCTGCCTATTTTATCAATTTTAAACTATGTTTACTGAGAACATGTACATTTACATTCATGTTGTCCCAGACTTTTATGACTAATGTTGTTTTGATGCTGCCAAAATGTTGCACACATCCATGTCCCCAGTACAGACACATTTATCATGGGACAAGGACCATGCACATCCATACAGGGCTTTCCTTCTGAGTGCCTCACACAGCCACTGAAAGGAAACTACAGTACACATGCACACAGTTTCTACTGTTATCTTCTTCTTCTTTTCCTTTCGGCTGTTCCCTTCAGGGGTCGCCACAGCAAACCATCCGCCTCCATCTCGCCCTGTCCTCTGCATCTTCTTCTCTGACTCCAATGACCTTCATGTCTTCCTTCACCACATCCATAAATCTCTTCTTTGGTCTTCCTCTAGGCCTTCTGCCTGGTAGTTCCAACCTCAGCATCCTACTGCCAATATACTCACTATCCCTCCTCTGTACATGTCCAAACCATCTCAATCTAGCCTCTCTGACTTTGTCTCCAAAACATCTTACATGTGCTGTCCCTCTGATGTACTCATTTCTGATCCTATCCATCCTCGTTACTTCCAAAGAGAACCTCAACATTTTCATTTCTGCTCCCTCCAGCTCTGCCTCCTGCCTTTTCCTCAGCGCCACTGTTTCTAATCCATACAACATCGCTGGTCTCACCACCGTCTTGTACACTTTTCCTTTCATTCTTGCTGACACTCTGCTATCAAACATCACACCGGACACTTTTCTCCAACCATTCCAGCCTGCCTGCACACGCTTCTTCACCTCTTTTCCACACTCTCCATTGCTCTGGATTGTTGAGCCTAAGTACTTGAAATCCTCCACCTTCGTTATCTCTGCTCCCTGTAACATCACCGTTCCTCCTGGGTCCTTCTCATTTACACACATGTATTCTGATTTTCTGAGGCTAACCTTCATTCCTCTCCTTTCCAGGGCATACCTCCACCTCTCCAGATTTTCCTGCACTTGTTCTCTGCTCTCACTACAGATCACAATGTCATCTGCAAACATCATAGTCCATGGAGATTCTTGCCCAACCTCGTCTGTCAGCCTGTCCATCACCATAGCAAACAAGAAGCTATGATAATGTTTTTGAGACATTTATTAAAAGTCTTACCAGTAATATTTTAACAAGTTTGTTGAGAGTCTACTAATAACGTTATGAGATTGTAGTAATGTTGTTAAAACATAAATTGTTAGCTGGACAGTCAAATGTTCCCACGTTCAAAATGCTCAGATATGCCATATACAGTACTGTACTTATAAGGTCAGTGGGACACAAACACACACACACACACATGTATGTAAACTACACCGGTGCTTCCCCATAAGCATTCGCTTACTTTCTATAGCATCCATCAACTTTTCCTGCCTCATTCACAAGCTTACCATAATACAATGAATGACTGTAGTGAAAAATGGCCACTGAGGAATTAGCAGCATTATGTTTCTTCAGTAACCTGATGCGCCTTGACAATGCTGGGCTATTTTTTTTCCCCTGCAGGGTGAAGGGATGTATCTAACTGAATGCCTGGGTTCACTGGCAAGCCACTAAACATAATAAGAACAAACTTGAAAGGATTTGAGAGGTATGAAAAGAAGCTAGTTCTTTCCTGTAGTAGACACACATTCTCTGTTGGATGGGTCTTATGCAAAAGATTAGCTTTCTTCATGAACAAATCAATGCACCCTGGATTAAGAGCTGGGTATTACTGCTGAATGGACCATGCTAGTACAGTATATGTGCTCTCACTGTTCAATCTGAAGGTTCTTAAGGTTTCCTAGATTAGGTACAGAGATAACGGAGCATTTATAGAAATTGATGACCTTGATGCCACATAAGCTGTTCCTGTTTAGAGTTGTATTCATACAAATTTTAATGCATAAAGTTTGCAACATTGCTGATCATCCAACAAATGTGAGTCTGTAGAAATAAATTGCACACACTCCCTGTACTGAACCTTATGAAGTGAATAACCCACGTAGGAACCCAGTACTGTATAGCCAAACAAGTGGAGCTCGCCATCTAGTGGATCGAAGAAAGCATGACAAAATAATTCTGAATCAAATGTTCAGAAACTACAGTGCATCTACCCCTGTGATGGCATAGGAGGTAATTATTTTTAAATAAATACTGACCATAAATTACTGTTACTTGAGTTGTGTGGGCCATGATGGCATAGTGGTTAGCATGTCCACTTCACAGCAAGGTCTATGTAAACAAGTGTGTCCCAGGATTGGGGAGGTCGTTTCTGTGTGGGGTTTGCATGTTCTCTCAATAACTTCTGTAGGTGTCCTCCTACAGTCCAAAGATATCCACATTAGGCTAATTAGCGGTGAGGGTAAAAAGTTGCATGTGTACATCAGAGGGACAAATGAGTACATCAGAGGGACAGCTCATGTAAGAGGTTTGGCGGACAAAGTCAGAGAGGCTAGATTGAGATGGTTTGGACATGTGACACTCTAGTGACCCTGGTAGGATTAATTGGTTGTGCAAAGGGATGGATGAATAGATTATCTCAGAAGAGAACATACAAACTGAAAACAGAAACACCCGTGCCAAGCTGGGGACACAGACCCAGGGATGTCTTACTGTGAAACAGATATGCGTTGCCACTTTCTGGAACAGTACTAACTAATTATTGATCCCTGGTAGAGTATCAACCAGTTAACAGATAAGAATGCATTGCTCATTGAGTAAAACGTCTTGCACCCTGGACAGCGCACCAGGCCATCGCAGGGTAGTAACACACTGACGGCTATGCAGGTCATTCATTCATTCATTCATTTTCTGTAACCGCTTAATCCTGATTAGGGTTGTGGGGAGGCTGGCGCCCATCCCAGCCAACTCTGGACGAGGGCAGAGTACACCCTGGACAGCTCGCCAAGCCAGACATGCTGACGACTATGTGGCTACTCTTGTCGAAAGTCAGCAATGGTTCTTTTACATGAACCATAGACAGTGAGAGACACGGCCGGCCTTTGATAACCCAGTTAGCTGCACTGGGAGGGGGACAGTGACAACCCTGTGGAGAGTGGGACTTGAACCCCCAACCTTAGGATGAGCGATCCAGCACCTTTACCACCAGTGTCCACCACCTCTGATTAAATAATGGGAAAAAAAAAAAAAAAAACTTGTTTAATGTGTTCAAGCTTCACCGCCAACCCCAGAAACCACAATTGAAATCACAAATGAGTTTAACAGTGTGAATGCACTCGTCATAGACATGAATCTCATCCTGACTTATAAAGCACAGCCAACACATTTTTCAACAGGATTGAGATCATGCTATTCCAAATGCTTAACCGTAGCCTGCTTTATTTATTCCACAGCCAGTTATGATGTGTCGGGGTTCATAGGTGTCCTGTTAGAGAACACCCGACTGAGTCAGGACTTGTATAATGCACCAGTCCACCACCACCACCACCACCACCAGCACCACCACCACCACGTTCAACACTTATTACAGCATTCTCAGGGTTAGGGGCACATACCGCTGGTCATTGTGGCTTTTTCTTTGTTAATGTTGTCAAATACAAACTTTAGTAGAGCTTGAAAGGTTAGATTTTTTGCAGCAGGGTGTTATTTTCTTCGATGGCAGCCTCCCAATGCATGATAATGTAAAAACGTACTTGACTGCAGGAAATAACACCAGTGTTTCATCAGCTTTCAGTTCACGGAGAGTCTTAAGCTCTAGTCAATCACGGTCCTCAGTAGGACGCTAAGAGGTCTTGGCAAGTTAAAAGTAGTTTTAGAGCTTTACGCACTACTGAGTTGATAACGTGGTGGTGTAGTGGTTCATTCTCCAGATTCCTGATCTGAAGGACACGGGCTTCAGCCCCAGTACCAACAAGATACCACCACTGAGGAAGGTTCTTAAAACTTAAATATTCCGTTGAATAAAAATGATAAATGTAAGTAACTCTGCTGAAGGGTGTGAGGCCGGTGGCATAGTGGTTTGGGTGCTGTGCTCATTATCGGGAGGTTGTGTGTTCAAATCCCAGTTAGACCCCCCACCGTGCTAAGACCCCACACGTGTGCCTGTGTTCACCCAGCAGTATAAATGCGTACCAGTAAAAATATACTGGGAAGGTAACCTGCGATGGACTAGCGTCCCCTCCAGGACAAGTTGAACTCTTGGTAGCTCCACGCTATGGAAACCAGGGATAAGCACCGGCTTGATGAGCCACAAGCCACTAGGCTCGGGTGTAAAAAGCTCAAAAGGACTTTACCTGGTTAAGGTTCATCATCGGTTCATTTTCTGTAACCGCTTAATCCTAATTAGAGTGACGGGGAGGCTGGCACCCATCCCATCTGACTCTGGGCGAGGGCAGAGTACACCCTGGACAGCTCGCCAGGCCATCGCAGGGTGGAACCAAGCTGACACAGCTTTGCAGCTATTCCTGTTGAAAGTCAACAAAGGTTCTTTTACAGCCTCATACCATAGACAGTGAGAGACACGGCCGGCCATTGATAATCCAGTTAGCTGCACTGGGAGGACAGTGACAAACTTGTGGAGAGCGGGACTCGAACCCCCAACCTTTGGATCAGCAATCCAGCGCCCTATACCACTCGGCCACCACTGCCCTACCTGGTTAAGGGTGTCTACCAAATGTTGTAAATGTAATACTGTGTAAGTGTGTGTTTTTTTTTTTTTTTTTTTTTTTTTTTTTTTAAAGTTGTATGTCGTATTGGGCACCAGCCCCCCTAGGACTCTAATTAAGATTATCCTAATTAAGCGACTTACACAATTAAAGAATGAATGAATGTCCTATTATCATCAGGTCTAAGAAGAAAGGCATCCTAAACGAACTGGTAGTGTAATCACGTCGTGGCATTCGTACCCTTGATGAGCGTATGTACATCTGACATTAATGCAGTTTTCTTTTGTGTTCGTTATTACAACAGCAATAACCAGCAAATCCCCATTAACGGTTTCATTAGACGTTTTAATTCAACATTCATAGTATGTTATTCATCACTTTCTAGTTCATATTCGACCAGAAATGATATTAGTTAGACCATCATTATCTTTACAGTCATTGATATAATTTGTCATACATCAGTTGGTTTGTGTTGTACACTGGAAAATGCATTTATAATCACCCAATATTTTATTCTCAATTGTACACTAATTGTATTTGGACTGAACACTGATTGATTTACTTTGGAGAAATCCATGTTAATTATCTGTCTGTAAAAAGCCTTTTTTTTTGTAAAACAAATGGTGATATGATACAAACTACAGTAGTAATGGGTGTAACATATTCGTGTTTAATATATTAGTAAGGTTATGACAGAATATTGCATCAACATGGAGCGCTTTCCAACCGAGCTCAGACATGGTCCTGTTTTTGTGAATATGAGGACAAAAACAAAATAGGAGGGAAAAAAGAAAAAAAAAAAAAAAAAAAAAAAAAATTTGAAATGAGATGAGATGCCATCAGTGACTGGCGCTTCACTGCTAGACTACAGCATGAGTTCACATTCAGACACATACGCCTCTATGCAGTCATGAGAGAAATACATCCTACTTGAAATTCTGCTCTTCTCTGGTGGATAATAGAAAAACAGAAATAAAAAAATAAACAATTAGAAACATTTGCATGTAATATGAGCATTTCAGAGCTCTAGACGTAAACAGTTCGAATCCTTTAGCTCTGAAGTTAGGTAAAGGGTCCTTTAGTGTATCACAATGCAGGCTGGGTAAAAGGCACAGTTCCAGGTTCGCCAGCGTATTGGTCCTCCTCACGTTGGAGAGAGTCTGAGCTTCGTCATGCTCTTTTTGACCAACATTTTAAAGTTACACCCGCTCAGTGTCCTAAAACTCCCTCCGTCACTCACTCAGACATGCAGTACACACTGTATTAATCCTCAGGTTAGCTGGTACAATTACATAGATATACACACACATTCATATATATTTATTTATATAACATTTATATACTTTCAGGAATGTTAATTTGCTGTGTGTGTGTGTGTGTGTGTGTGCGTGTGTGTGTGTGTGTGTGTGTGTGTGTGTTTCATGGATACAAAATAAATTTTATATCACACATACAAAGAAGCATCATAAAATCAGTCTCTTTAAAAAAATCCCTTAATAAAAATAAGTTCTATTTGTTTTTGTTTTTTAATGTACAATATATTTTCTTCTTTCCCTCTGACTCCATGTGAAATGGGGGGAGGGGTGATTATTATGAAGGACATTTCGAGCAGCCGCACTCCAAGGTCGTCTCGATCTCTTCAGAGAAGGACGAGCCGTCTGAGCACTTGAAGCTGACTTTCCGTCTGCGGCTCTTGGTTGGAGCACAACAGAGTCCTGGGTGACATGAACGCGGACACTGAACCCGGGGGACTTTACTGGTGGACGTGCATGTCTTTTGACCTATGTGACGCTTGAGCAGCTCACGGACCATCTCGCCCTGACATGACAGCTCTGAGAAGAGGAAAGGAGACACGTTAGGACTCCAAAAACACGGAAGGAACATAGAAATCCTGCACCGTTGAGCCCTAAAGCAGGGACTTTAATCCCGGACTGTTCCCTAATACATCACCAGTACTCTGCTGCATGGTTCAGACATGTAGAAAAAGAAAGAAAAAATATACACTCAGTATTCGAGTTACGACCTAGATCGGTTCGGACCAACAAGTCGTAAGTCGGATTGGTCGTAAGTCTGATATTTAACTCGACGAAACCGAAACCACCCAGCACTCGCGATGAATCGATGTGAAGCGGCGTATTCTTCACCTGCACGTTGTTTCAACATGCGAAATAAACCTGTATCCTTACTCTGCACTGCTCGCAACATCACTTTCACATTTCTTTGCCTATTATCTTCCAACCACGTGTACAGCAACTTTTCCATCTCTGCAATCGGTCCTTCACGCTGTTTTGTGATGATAGTTGACTTCATTAGGGCTGCTGCTTTCACCGCTTCCTTAATGCGATCCTTGTCCTTCAAAATTGTGGACACCGTGGCGTGGGAGAGATGGAGATCTCGAGCGATGGAATTTACTTTTTCTCCTCCTTCATACTGCTTCAGCACTTTCATCTTCATCTCCAACGACAGTGGCTTCCTTGCTTTCTTGGTAGAATTGCCATCTGATGAATCGGACTTGCTCTTGGTGACCATGGTAACGGTGTACAGTAAATGAGTGTAAAACTGTACTGTAAGAGAGATGTTCCTGCGACGGTATCCAGTCACTGAGTGTAGCGGTAGAATGCTGTGAGAGTGAGATGCTGGGATGCTGTGCTGCCACAATTATCTTACACGCCGCGCTGCCAAACATATACACTGAACTCATAATAGGCATCTGCTAGACGTGGTCGTAAGCACGGGCGGTCGTAACTCGGGTACATCATAACTCGGATAGTGACTATATATAGTGTATATAAGAAAAACTGAGTACATAATTGAAATACGAATACAGTTAAGACAATAAGGGTTTTAATCTGTTAAAATGCAAATGACCCATGTAGACCATGTTTTATAGAGTGAGCCAAAAAGAATACACAGGGATCCCTCACTTTCCGAGGTTAATTGGAACCGAGATCCCCCGTGACCATCGAAATTCACGAAGTAAAATAACCGACCCAAACCCCCCCTGACTGACATATACGTACATGTAAATGTGTATACTGTCTTCCTTTCGGCTTTTTCCCTTTTACTCGGGAGTCGCCACAGTGAATCATCTGATTCGCACATTTGATTTTTAGAGGTTTTTACGTCGGATGCCCTTCCTGTCACAACCCTTTATCAAGGGATAGAAACACGCTGACGACTTTGCAGCTCCTCTTTACGAAAGTCAGCAATGGTTCTTTTACATCAACCTCTCACCATAGACAGTGACAGACATGGCCCGCCTTTGATAACCCAGTTAGCCGCACTGGGGACATGTATATGTGTATACAATATCAATAAATACACATTCAATGCTATAAATGCTTATAATAACAATTAAACATTCAAAAACAATGCATAAGATGTAAATAAAATATAAATATGCATGCAGATGAGCATGTACACTCAGATGTGCACCTCACAACAACGTAACCAGTTTTGATGGGGGTTTTGGTTTTTTTTTTTTTTTTTTTTGCATAATTGGCCTTGTTTTTGTGATATTTTCCTGAACTTTTCCCCCTATTTTTCCTTAATTTACTTATTTTATAATTCAGAAATTATAAAAAAAAAACAAACAAAAAAAACCCGTACTGAAGCCGCATGAATTGAAGTGCAAAGTGGCGAGGGATCCCTGTACTAGTTAAAAGAAATAAAGTGAAATGAAAACAAGAAAACAGATGCTTTTCTTCATTACTTTTCATTCATGTTCTGAATCTCTTAATCCTAATTAGGGCCACAGGGAGGCTGGTGCCCACCTCAGCCTACTCTGGGTGAGAGTGGGGTATACTTTGGAGAGCTCGCCAGGCCCTCGCAGAGCCCTTTATTACTTTCGATCTTTTCCCCTCGACTGCTTTATCTTGTAAACTGTTATGTAGATAGCAGGATCCCTGGTTTGATCAAATAATCAAATATAAAAGAATGAAAAAGTGAAAACAAGGTTCAGATAAAAGATTTGCTTTGTACACTCTCGCCTGTGTTGTGTGTGTATATTTATTTAGTTATTTATTTGCTGCACTGTATTAATCCCGCAAGGGAAATTATTGCCTCTGCATTGAAACCATCTGAAGACAGCACATGCAGACAGAGCAGAAGGCTGCCACAGGCACTGGGGGCACCCAGAGAGCAGTTGGGGGTGAGATGCCTTGATCAAGAGCACTTCAGCCAAGAAGATGGAGAAAGGGAAGGTGCGGCTCACTCCCCCACAACCACACATTTTTCCTGCTGGTTCGGGCATCGAATCAGTGACCTTTTTGGGTCACAAAACTGCTTCCCTAAATATTAAGCAATGGCAGCCCCTTCTGCATGCATGCGTATGTGTGTGTGTGTGTGTGTGTGTGTGTGTGTGTGTGTGTGTGTGTGTGTGTTGTACCGGTGTCACAGGTGCTGCCTGTGTATCCAAGCTGACAGTGGCACGCAGGCTCTCCATTCTCATCCAGTCTACATTCACCATGCACACAATAATGCCCCCTGCAGGCAGCCGACTCTTCTCTCTTCTCACAGTACTGACCCATGTAGCCCTGTGCACATCTACAGCTGTAGGACGAATCCTTAGGCACACACAGGCCATGAACACACCTGGAACCAGCAAGGCAGACACAAAGACGAGGGAGACTCATAATTTGAGGGTTTGTTTTGTTTTTTATATTCTTTAACCCAAGATTAAAAAAATGCTCCAACTCTGCTCATCTTTCCAAAAAGAAAACCGATGAGGCATACACAGGTTAAACAGGAGGGGAACCCCCCCCCCCCTCCCCTCCCCTCCCCCGCCCTTGTGGAAGGTTTTCAGTTACAGTTTAGCAGAAAATAACAAGAAATACATTTACTCATTTATATAGTGTAAGTTTTATCTTGTTTGAGGTCGGTTATATCGCTTCACATCCGTACAAGAGGAGGGTATGTGCATCGGAGTGTGAGTGTATGTGTGTGATTACAGTACCTGCTGGACTGGCAGGGGTTGCTGAAGCTCTGTTGCTCACACAGTGAGCCACTCGTGCCGGCAGGACACTCACATGTGACGCCTGCCTCGCCCCTCTGCCTGCACGGCCCCTGTGCGCACACACTGCACGAGTGGCAGCCAGGCAGGATGCCCTCTGTGCTTGCCAATCCAGTGCTCAGCTCCTGCAGCTCCCCGTTGATGCGAACGTTATGGATGCAGCCATTGAAGGACTGGGATGGTCGCTCAGCTCCCGTACGCAAGCCAGTGGAGCCGATCGCTGAGGGAACGCCTGAAAGGACAAATCATACAGACTTCACTTAAAGTTTACGGCGAAATCAGACTGTCTTATTTTTGTGATATTAGTGGATTATTGACGAGCTGCTACATTCTTCACTAATTGTTTGACCGCAGCTTTGCGAATTCTTTGTACAGTCAACTCCATAATTATCTGCAATTATGTCTGAAAAGGTCTCTGCAGTTACTTCACTTCAATTTACTTTATGAAAGGTCAGATTTTTCTCATATCTTGTTTTCACTGCCCAGTGTGTTGCTCTGTGTGTGTGTGTGTGTGTGTGTGTGTGTGTGTGTGTGTGTGTGTTGTGTTCTCACCTCCAATGTAAAGATGGGTGTTGGGCTCCACTGAGGGCGGCCGTGCCAGTTTACCCAGACTCTTTGGGGCACCTTTATCCACCACCAGACTCAAAGTTTGATTCTGGATCAATAATTCCACGACGTGAAAGAGTCCGTCATTCACCGATTCCACACTGACATGCACACAGACAGAGGGAAGTTTTCTTCATTACAGACAGGCCATATCTCTTCTTGAGAAAAATGGTGACTAAATTCTCCCCCTAACTTACTCATATCCAATTCCCAACCAACAAGTACCGTCTTCCCTATCACACAAGCACCACCAACCAGGGAAGGGGCGTAGGTAGGCACACGCCCCCTGTGTAACATCCGATGATGCCACCCGCCTCTTCTCAAACTGCTGCGCATGCATATTTGAGGGTGAACGAAGACACTTGGAGGGAAAGCACTATCTGCCCCCTTGTACAAAAGAGCGAACATGATTGGCTGATGATCACTGTGAGTGACAGGGAAGGGAGTGTAGGCTATCCCTCCCTCCAGTGAAAGTCGGCCAATTACTTACCATGGAGTCCTGGTCACAGATGGCAGTGACCGTGGTGACTAAATCCTAACCACTTTTAACTCCACCCTCTAGGACTCCGGTAGGGAATGATCCCCACTTAGTTTGGCTAGAGTATTGCGTGGGTGTGGTCAGGATTTTGGTTAGAAAAGAAATTGAAAAACAATAAACACAAAAATGTATTAATAGATGAAGAAAGACACCAAATTAGTAAAAAGTAATAACAAAGCCTGACTAAAGAGTAAAGGTAAAATCCAGTGGGCTTTTTATTCCCGAGCCAAGTGGCTCATCGGACCGGTACTTATCCCCGGCTTCTGTAGTGTGAAGCGACCAGGAGTTCAACTCCTCCTGGATGGGGACGCTCGTCCATCGCAGGTTACCTTCCCAGTATATTTTTACTGATACCCATTTATACTGCTGGGGGAACAGAGGCACACTCAGGGTTGAGACCTTGCCCAGGGGTCTTAGCACAGTGGGGGTTTAAATGGGATTCGAACACACAACCTCCCGATCATGAGCACAGCACCCTCACCACTACGCCACCGGCCCCTACACCAGTAGACAAAGCCTGACTAAACAGCTACTAAATGCTGCATGCTGTCAAGGTTACATGGAACGATTTGTTGTATTTGGCCTGGATGTGGAAGAATAATGTAATATTGTAGTTTTTAAATAACATCAGATCGAACATTACTGTTACGCAACTCAATAATTCAGTGAAGAGAAGCTTTTCAAACCAAATAATTTAATACGTGCACTTCTGTTGCAGTGTTCCACGGCATTTAAATTCAACCAATTATAAGTAGGCACTGTAATGTATAGTAATCACAGCACGAGCAGCCCCTAATGTACAGGATGAAATATATGTGCATGCTTTGGCTACGCAAACATGAGGAACGTGCCAGGTGTGTTCTTTGGTTTGGCATTGATGAGACTAATACCACGAGGAGATCTAGTGCTGGCTGAGTGCACTCTCTCTATCACAGTAAGCAGATCTGATGCTTCGGCTCTTATACTCCCATCCACACACACACACACACACACACACACACACACACACACACACACACACACACACACACACACACACTTAATCCAGCTGAGACTGAGTGTGATTTGAGGTGAGGGCTTGGTGGTTGACTTGGAGCCTGAGAGAACTCAGGAGAAGGATCTCTTATTTATTAATTTTTTTTTTTTTTTTTTGCCTGATCTTGTTAAACATCTCGAGAGTGCTGAGCACTTGCTGCACCCCTCAAAACCTCGGAGAGCAAACTCATAAAGCATGACAACGAACTCTTGCTCAGCTGGATGATTTTGGCTGAGACCACGAGCTGCGCTTACACACTGAGGTTGCAACAGGCTCATGAGTGCTCTAGCTTCCCACGCTGCTCAGTGCTCAGTCCGGGACATACTGGACCTGTTGACTGTGGTTAATCGTGTTTTGTCTGAGTGTGGTATTGTAGTGGACTGGGTCATGGCTCCATTAACCCCCTGCAAACTGACATCAGAGCTTGAGAAAGCAGGTCAATTTTGGCAATAGAGACTCATCATAGAGGAGTTATTCCTGGAAGGAACATAGGCAGCTGCAGACAGCTAGAGACAGTGGTTTGGCAAAGAGGGAGACAGCGATGGAGAGGGAGAGAGAGAGAGAGAGAGAGAGAGAGTAAGATAGAGAAAGAGAGTGATGAAGCAAGCAAGAAAGAGATTGTGGTTACAGAAGTGTGGCTTGTTCTCCTTCGGTACCCCAAAACACACTCTTCCTCTCTCTACACCGCATTTCCTTTCTCAGAAAGGAATAAAAAAAAAAAAAAAAAAAAAAAAAAAAGACAGTTCAAAAAACAGCACACCGGTATAACGTGTCAAAACTATCTTTCTCTCCATGGTGAGAATCTGACACTCCCCAGCTGCACCACAGGTCAGATTGCACAACCTCCAAATTAGCAGCTCAGAATAATGGGGTGTGAGATATTGGAAAAAGGGTCTGCACATTAATCGTACATAGGTGGTCCTGTTATGACTCCCTGTTACCCAATGATTAGCCACAGCTGCCCCAGAGAGGGAAAGACATACAGATTGAAATCAATTAAGTAACTTAAACAAACAATTAAAAGCAGATTAATTTGCTGTCCAGTGCTGAAATTTGAGCTGGACCTTTTTTTCCCCCCACAGAAAAAGTACCAAGGCAACATGAAGGATACATATATTCCTCCAAGTGTCGACCGCCAGTGAAATCTGTGAATCTGCTGGTCAAAATTTAATGCAGATATTTGATTAAAACTGCATTCTTTTACAACAGTTCCAGCAGTAGTAGCACTCATGATATAAATTATATATCGATACCGTGATAATGCATTCATTCATTTGCTGAACTGCTTTATCCTTCTAGGGTTACAGGGAGGCTGGAACAGAAGAGACTACCTGTCAATCACAGGGCCAACACACACACACACACACACACAGACACACACACACACACACACACACACACACACACACCTAGGGGCAATTTGGAATAGCAACGTAGCCAAATGGGCATGTTTTTGGACTGTGGGAGGACACTAAATCACCCAGAGGAAACCCAAAGAAGTACGAGGAGAACACACAAACCCCATACAGAAACACCCTGGTTAGCATGTCTGAGATGGACATGCTAACCGCTACACCAACATTCCGCCCAGTATTAATGCACTGATTCTGTAATGTTATCCCGTTATGGTAACAACTCATTCAGGGACCTGTATTGCAGTGGCAGCACATAGTTCTAATAATGAATAATAACCCTATGTGTATGAAGGTTTAGGAGGCAGTGGTGGCCTGGTGGTAAAGGATGCTGGATCGCTGATCCTACAGTTGGGGGTTCGAATCCCAGTCTGGGGGGACAGTGCAGCTAACTGGGTTATCAAAGGCGGGACATGTGTCTCACTGTCTATGTTGAGAGGTTCATGTAAAAGAACCATTGCTGAGTTTCGTAAAGAGGAGCTGCAAAGCCGTCAGCGTGTTTCTGTCCCTCGCTAAAGGGTTGTGTCAGGACGGGCATCCGACGTAAAAACCTATGCCAAATCAAAACATGCAAATCAGATGATCCACTGTGGCGACCCCTGAAAAAGGGAAAAGACCGAAAGGAAAAGATGATGAGTATCAAGTTTTATTTATGTGAACTTAAGAGAAACTCTTTAAATAAAGGATAATTTAAAAAATTCCATTTGCAGTGTACGTGCTGTATTCGGAAACTAATGAACGCCAAGGTGTTGAGAGTAACTCTATTTAACATCAGGCAACATCACAACAACTCATCACTGATTATTTTCCAATAATATTATTCACTTTATCCATTCATTAATTTTCTAAGTCACTCAATCCTAATTAGGGTCCGGGGAGGAAGGTGCTCATCTCAGCTGACTCTGCTCAGCTCGCCAGGCCATCACAGGGTCAACACGCATACTACCATTCACACTCACAGCTTCGGGCGATTTCGAAACAGCCAATTAGCTTGCTGAGAACGTTTTTGGACCATGGATGGAAACCTGCACAAGCAGAAGAAGACCATGCAAACTCCACCCAAAAACACCCAAACCCAAGAATCGAACCCGGGCCTTCTTGTTGTGAGGCTGACGGGCTAGCCACTGCACCACCATGTCGCCCTTAATCTCCTTTATATCATCAGTTACACCCCAGACTAATGCACTTCCGAAACACTAAAGATTTCAATATTTAGTACTGGGGCAGCACGGCTACAGGGTAGTTCATCTGCCTCACGGCAGAAATAGATCCGGAGTACGAGTTTGAGGTTTGTATGTTCTTGCGCTTCACAATGGGCTTCTTCCAGGAACGCCAGTTTCCTCCCACAGTCCAAAGACATGCACATTAGGTTAAGTGGCTGTTCCAATTTGTCCCTAGGTGTGAGCACGAGTGTGAATGGTTGTGTGTGCGTATTGACCCTGCAATGAACTGCTGCCCAGACTTGCTTGAGATCGTTTGCAGACTCCACATGACTCTGCTATGATAAAGCAATTTTACTCATAAATGAACGAATGAATTACCATTCAATACACTTGACATTCTTTCAATTAATAAATGACAGATGTACCTATATAAAAAAAACTCCAATTATGATACTAATGCATAGTTTTCCCAAATCTAAGTCGAATAAAGTATCATTTTCCTCGTCCCTAACGCACAAAGATCAGTATAGCTTGGAATCTTAGCTCCAGCCCCCCCTTTCGTGGGTCTTGGCTGAACAGATACATACGTGTGGTTTATATTACAACCTCATAATTCAATTCCATGTTTGAAAACCTTCTCTTTATGAGCAACACAAAGGTCCATTTGCGAGACCCCCCAAAAATGTAGCCTCAGGTCCATCTGATACTCCATATACCATGGATACCTGGCTTTATTACAATTTACGGACATTGCCCTCGACAACGGTCTTTCATTAACCGTAGCCCCAGGAGTAAGGAGGCTAAGATGGAAGAGGTGGCTTTTTGTATTATGAAATAAAGCTGGATTAAACGCACAGAACCAGACTAATCCTTTTATTTCGGCCCCGCTGTTGTTTATTGGTAAAACCTGGACAGCATGACAGGGTAAGGAACAGTACAAGGTTTAAAAGTGCTCAGCCACTAGATGGCACCAGGCACCAAACCAGGATTATAATCAACTTGAAGAAACATCCACTTCCTCCAATATTAGCCAGCTTTTTTTTTTTTTTTTTTTTTTTTTTTTTACTGGATGAAATTTTCCAAAAGGCCATAATACAGTATTTGTAAAAGGGGAAGTGTGCTTGGGCTTTGATGTGTTCCCAGCATGCATTTAAACTTAAAGTGCCCCATTATTGGGTTCTATAAAAACAAACAGAACGCCGTCGAAGATTTGAAAAACCTTGTGTTCCTCACTCATGCAGGGAGAAGACAATTTCCTGTCAGCTGAAGATAAAACACCCTCCATGAAACCGCATTATAAACAACACAAACACAAAATAAGATAAAATTACCGGCACCTTCATCTGGGAACTTTATCTAAATCAGTGAACCTGTGTGTGTGTGTGTATATATATATATATTTTTTTTAGAAATTCAATTAGCCACTGCTATCGTTTGCTTACAGCGCAGTCACACCAACATGGCTGAAGTCAATGGTTCACAGGCAGCCAATGCCATTATGGATTGCAGTTGTAACCTTAATTAGGCATCTTCTGGAGCTGAGGAACTGAGCTACGTGCTTGTTTAGTGAACAGAAACTTGAAAGGGTGGAGAAACTGATTGATTTCTGAAGCCTTCTGATCCGTGTGAATTTCTGTCAGTGCAAGTAGAGGTCTTTCACCAGAAACAGGATAAAGTCAATGTCAACTCTTGGAAGCGATGTTCTCTTGAGTGTTCATGTAGCACAGTGGTATTTTCCGATGACCTCTCAACAACCCTGAAGTCAGTCAAGCCCAGAGGAGCTCAACACTTAGGCCTAAACCCTAACCTGATCTGATCTATAAGAAAACTATCATACTCTAGTTCCTAAACTTGGCTCTTCATCACAGTCCAAGATACACTGGGGGTTTTAAGCAGGCTAGCCCAGCTTACCTCAATCCCTGCTTGGCTTCACTTTAAAAAAGGCTCCTGTTTTCTCGAGCAATTCCGCCACATAGGAACCAGGTGCTAATCCCAGAGGGAGGAAAGAAAATAGCCAATAAAAACACACCCTGACCCCACCATCACCCTACTCTGTTAAGCTTTAGATCCAGTTGAGGCGGAAAACGTTAGCCTCATTCTATAAAGCTTGCTTACGTGTGGTGCATTGCGGCCAAAGCTATAGCGTGTGAGATGCTAACGAAGATAGAAAAAATAATCAAAGAATCTGAATTTCCAATGACCTAGTGGTATAGGGCACTGGATCGCTGATCCAAAGGTTGGGGGTTCAAGTCCTACTCTCCACAAAGTTGTCACGCCACCCCCCCCCCCACCCCCCCCCCACCCCCCTCCACCCCTGTTCCCGGTGCAGCTAACTGGGTTATCTATCAAAGGCCGGCCATGTCTCGCACTGTCTATGGTGTGAGGTTCATGTAAAAGAACCATTGCTGACTTTCGACAAGAGGACCTGCAAAGCCGTCAGCGTGTTTCCGCCCTGCGATGGCCTGGCGAGCTGTCCGGGGTGTACTCTGCCCTCACTCGGAGTCGGCTGGGGTGGGCGCCAGCCTCGCCGTGACCCTAATTGGGATTAAGCGATTCCAGAAAATGAACTGAACTGAATTTCCAAACTTGTCCTTCAATTTCCCGTGATGGTGTCATGAAAGTTGGTTGTCGTTGTGCTCACATTGCTTATTGAACTAATAGAGAGAGACTAGTGTTGGGAGTTTTGATATGGAAAGCGCATTAATCAGCAGGAAACCTAAAGATGCTTCAATGCCAGTTCCGATTTGTTCTGCTCTTCACCTTTTCAGTGCACTCATCACTCTCTGCTGTCTTGAATCCCCAATATGCAGGATCAGTACAAAGTAATAAGTATCCTTCACCCTCCACTAACATTGCAACACATCATTCTCTCCAGGGTCTAATCTGTCTTTCCTCAGTTGCTCTCCTCAGAATACTTCTTAGATCTCTACTGTTCATCATTGCATCTCTTGGTTCAAAATCTCACAAAAACACGCTTCATGACTCAGAGGGACATTACAAGTCAATCACCCTCAACAAAACACCCTGAATCAGACCGACTACGATGCTCTGTCTCAGCCAAAGAAGCTTAACCTCTGTGTTTCACCATGGTCCAGAGTTCTGGGTTGGGACAGTGTTACAAATCTGAGCAGCTGTTGCATGGACCTCACTAGCTTAACCGTGACATGGGAAGCTCAGAAACATGCCGGTCTCGCTAGTGAGCTATGCGTTGTGGCTCATATCAGACTAATGAAGGTAGACAGGGGCAATTCTGCCTTGTAGACGGCAAAAACAGCCTACTCTCCATTCCATCTTACACAGCTCAGCACTATCCTTGCCACAAGCCTGGAGACAATGGCCTTCAGGCACGCCAAAACCACAGCGCGCTACGTCATCAGGGGGGAAAAAACAGTTTAATGAGAGAGTAAGCATGTAAAATAAGGCCATGACGCATCTCAACTAGTGCCGCAAAAATCACCATCCAGACCTCAGCGGCACTCAGGAGAAGTGCACCGAGTTCATCAAGTCTGACTACAAATTTGAGATTTTATCTCCTCATAATAAAACACGGAATAATCAGTGAAGTACCCTTTGAGTGGACGCTAATAAAATAATTACACAGCTTTGTGCTAACATTGAGTAATAATAGACATTATAATATTATATCACACAGAAAAGACTTCTGAATGAAGTGCTTTTTACACATGCTGGGACACTCCCGACAGTGCCATCGATTAGGCCCCAGGCAGTCGCACAAGTTAAAAGAAGCCCCCCCCCACCCCAGAGTTAGCGAGATACGGTCTAGAATAGATCAATAATATGCTATCTGGTGTGCAGGGACAGGGGAGCGGGCTCAGATCAGAAACCAGTCATAACTGCCACCTCTCAGGGTGCACTGATCCGCTATGTGAAAGGAAAGGGTCTTAAGGCATTTTCGCTGTGTGATGGTGCCAGTTTTAAATTCACTCTCTCCATCTTTAAAGTGATGCCTCAAGACTTCAAGAAGAAAAGTTGCTGAGATACGGTCACACAACTCAAGCTCGGCACCTTGCAGATTTATGAAGAAAGCACTTTTGTTTGTTTTGTGTTGCCTTCTTGACTGTATTTTGAGTCAACAGAGAGACAGTGAACCAAAAGGGGAAAAAAAAATGACCATCGATTTTGTTTGTTTTCTTGAAATAGAAAATATATTTCTAATACACTGCCAGTTGAAACCAAAAATTGGACACTCAGAATCATAGAGGGATTAACTGAGCTTCTCACTCTCGCTCTTATTTGCCAAACTGATTAATCCTACTAGGGTTGCGGGAAGGCTGTAGCCTATCTCAACCAGCACTATAGGGTAGATGACATACACCCTGAACAGCTCACTAGACTATCACACAGTCTTTGGACTGTGGGAGGAACCTGGCGTATCCAGAGGAAACCTAGAGAAGCACAGGAAGAATATACCACCATGCCTCCCTTAACAATTTTCTATTCATTCATTCACTCATTTCCTAAGCCACTTAATACTAATTAGGGTCATGTGGAGACTGGCACCATGTCAGCTGACTCTCGGCGTGGGCGGAAGACCCCCTTGACAGCTCACCAAGCCATCGCAGGGCCCAATTTTCTATTATTTAAAAATAATAAGGGGGATATTAATACTAATATATACGAGCAAAGAAATTCTTCCTACAAATAATATGCCATATTTAAACTTGGTATTCCCGCACAGCCTTTTTTATTTTCACTTTTGTCAAGCTCTAAATAAATTTTCTTTGTTTTCAGTTGTTTGCTTGCTTCAGCTGACAAAATACAGTATCTTTAAATTAAAAAGATCTATTCCTGCTTTTAATTGGAAGTGGCTATGCTCCCTGGACAACTCGCCAAGCCATCACAGCGCCAACACTCATACAACCCACAATACCACCCCCACGCACAAATAGGAATAATTTGGAGCAGCCAATTAACCTACTTTGCATATTCTTGGATTGTGTGAGGAAACCGGAGTACCTGGAGGAAATCCACACAAGCACAGGGAGAACATGCAAACTCCACACGAAAATGCCCAATCTGGGAATCAAACCCAGGACCTTCTTGCTGTGAAGTGGACATGCTAATCACTACACCACTGTGCCACCCACTACCCTGTGTAGTGTATGCCATTTTATTATATACAGTTATTAAACAAAATAATTAGGAATGCAATTAAACTAATGAAGGAATCTCTTGAAACTGACTGCAGATTCTGTATAAGAATATATTTAGCTGTAATTAGTATTTATTATGTACATATTTACTCTTACAATATTAAGCTATGAAAGCATTGCAGAAAGATGAACAGTAATGGAGTGTGTTGTGCAATGCACACCAACCTGTGCTATATAAATAAGGGCAAGTATTGGCTAGAATCCAATAAGGATCAGTGAAGTCAACCTAGAGATCGTTAATAGTTATATTAGTACAGATAGGATGAACTGTTTCAAAACTGAAAAAATATAATTACAGTCTTGGTAAAGTTAAACAAGGTTTCTACATTACAGCCGGTAGTTTCAACAGTGAAAAAGATGACTGTGGGAAGCCATAAAAGCCAAAATTATTTGTGAAGCTACAGTGATTATGAGGAGCTACAGTAGATGTGATACACACAGATTCAAAGTGGACTACAAAATGTGCGTGTGTGTGTGTGTGTGTGTGTGTGTGTGTGTGTGTATAATATAATATATTATGTGATATTATGTGACATATAGTGTGTGTTGACCATGTCTTCTTAGCAGAGTTATAATCTTACAAATGGTTATGCAAGGTTAAAAGCTTGAGCCAAAAAATAAAGTTGCAATGAGCACACTCGAAAAACTCACGAAACAACAGTAACTCGGTCCTTTACGCGTGTCAGAACTCCGTGACGAACAATGGGTCGAAGGCACATGAAAAGCATCATGGGTATTATGGAGATGCAGCTCTCCCCTAGCCAATGGGTGGGAGCTGCGTCATGGGTATTATGGAGATGCAGCTCCCTCCTAGCCAGTGGGAGGCCAGCAGGGCGGGATGTTGGGAGATAGCCAATGGGAAAGCAATTTGCGCATTGTTTGAATTTTTGAGATGGCGCATTTCGTAAGTGAATTTGTTTCGTATCCCGAGACAAAAATTTTAGGTAAATCTAGGAAAAATTATTATTTTTCATAAAATCACCTGTGCCACGTTTATTGACATCCCTAACAGTATTTCTGTCATTTCTACCGTAGTTTACAAAGTTGATCAAAGTACCCAAGAACATTGAATTAGTAGTTTATCACTTCCAGTTTCCCTGGGGTATAAATATGACTTGACACAGAGATCATTTCTCTTATCCATTCTTCAACGTGATAAAGACGAAGGAACAACTCATTCAAGTAAGACAGATGTGTGTTGAGCTGCACAAGTCAGACCATGGCTATAAGAGACAACAGGCTACAAACCATGGCTCACCTGCACCTGTCCATATTTACTGTAAGAGGAATCATTAAGAAGTTTAAAACAATTGGAACAGTGGTAAACAAGCCTGGATGAGGATGCGAGACTATTTTTCCACCACAAACTTTGAGGAGGGTGGTTAGAGAAATAAAAAGTTCTCCAAAGCTCACTGTTAAAAAAATCGCGACAAATGGTAGCATCTTGGGGTTCATCTTGTAGGTTCCATCTACATTCCCACAAGCTGTTTGGGAGGCATGCAGGAAAAAAACCTTTTCTCACTCACAATCATAGACGCAAATGTCTGAAGTTTGCTAAGCGGTACTGGGACTTCAACTGGGAAGTTGGTGCAAAAAGTATTGACTTAAACTACAAGAGCACAACAGTAGACAAAGGTACAGTCCCTTTGGGCTTTTTACACCCAAGCCATAGTGGCTCATCGGACCGGTGCTTATCCCCGGTTTCCATACCGTGAAGCGACCAGGGGTTCAACTCCTCCCGGATAGGACGCTAGTCCATTGCAGATTACCTTCCCAGGACATTTTTTTACTGGTACCCATTGGGTGAACAGAGGCACACTTGTGGTTCAGACCTTGCCCAGGGGTCTTAGCACAGTGGGTGTCTAACTGGGATTTGAACACACAACCTCCCGATCATGAGCGCAGCATCCTAACCACTATGCCACCGGCTCCTACAACAGTAGACAAAACCTTACTAAAACAAAACGGAAAAACAAGAGGAAATGCAACGTTTCGCAAATTTAAAAACACAACAACAAAACAAAAGTACATAAAAAGCATACACGTGCAATAGCATCGCAGAAACAAATCAACATTAACTCAAAGAGGAATGCTTGCCATCGAAAAGCATTTATTTTTAGCAACACTTTTTATAATTTCTCTGATGATAACTTCAGCATGAAGAGCAGTATGTGAGCACCGAAAAATATACTTAAAGGAAGTTAGGGTATTTCAGCAAAATCATTATTCATTATCATAACTACACAATAAATAATTTCTGGACAGCTAATTAATTAGATAACTGACGGAAAAATTGCATCGCCAGCTTTTATGAGTCAGTTTGTCAGCTTGTCTGTGAAAAAAATCCTGACCACCCATGCATGGATATTCATCTAACTTGGTGGAGACACTACGCTAGATGAACCTAAAAGATGATTGCATTTTAAAAAGTCTGGGTCTCAGATGAAGTTCAAATCAAGGTTACTAAATTTTGGATATAAAGTGCTTATAACTTTAAAAAGAATAATAGCAGAGCGGCATGTCCAACACTCTCGTTCATTTGCCAAGCCGCTTAATCCTATTAAGACTGTGGAGGGAAACTGGGAAACTGGAATAACTAGAGTCCTTCCGACTGTGAGGTGGACACGCTAGCACCGCCACCTTACCATACTTCATTACTATGGAGCATGAATAAGGAACCGTATACAGAATGGACTTTCAAATGAGACAATTACTTTTTACCTCGAGTGATTAGCAGGGATAACCCTGACCATCTCAAAAATCCTTCAGACTTGAGAGTGTTTTCGCTGACTCGGTCATGTCCACATACCAGAGAACATATTATATGGTGGGCATCTAGGTAATTAAAACCAGCACCCATGTATTACTCACATACAGTAGAGCCTATTTTCTGTATGCTCCGGGCACGGGTACCTCGTACTCTTGAGTGCCCATCTAGTTTTTAGTGTTTTGTTTTTAATTTTGGCTTTATGTCATGCTTTTACTTTGCATATTTAAGTATCTTTTACAAAGGTTTGTAATGTGGAGTGTATTGTTACCTGTACACAGTTGTAGGAGGATACTTGGCGATGTCATAAATCAGTCGAATGTGGCCTTGATACAACTCCACAGACAACGGGTCATGATCATCCTTGTAAAATAGCACACCATTGTCCTTATCAGTAGCCACCTATATATAGACAGGAACACAAATGGAAAACTTAGATTGACATCTAACATGAAATCTGTTAAAAAAAAAAAAAAAAAAAAAAAAATCAGCTAGTTTTGGCACTTAAGACCTGGAGTTTTGTTGGTCATCTCAACTAAAACACCCACAAAAATCCTTGAGTAGCTA
This sequence comes from Plotosus lineatus, assembly GCA_024760905.1. Lineage (NCBI taxonomy): Eukaryota > Metazoa > Chordata > Actinopteri > Siluriformes > Plotosidae > Plotosus > Plotosus lineatus. The sequence continues at coordinate 69,203,848 of CM045733.1, read as the reverse complement.
GGAGCACTCAAATCACACACACAGGGCTAGAGAGATTTATGGTTCATGAAGTGTAACAGTCTGACTCTGTAAGAAATAATCCCCGATGGAGCTTTCACACTCTTGCCCAATAGCCTGGAGCCATGCAAGGCAAGTAGCGTAACCACATGATGAGTGCTCGTGCTGAATTTCAAGCAAAAAACATTTCAGAAAAACACCATTCCTCCCACTTCCTATTTACCTTCCTTATACATATCAAAAAAACCAAGGAATGACAGTTGCACCTTTCATCTTGTTGTATCCTAAGCAGTGAATATTCCACATGTGCAGATGTTACTATGTCAAAGTCACCAGCTCACCTCTGCAGGCAGATGAAGAATATGCTGGCTATTTTTATCTCCTCCCACTTTAATTAACATTAGGCTGCCCTGTCGGCGGCGAAGCGATCGGCTCATTTGTAGCGGAGATGCAATCCAGCCATGACGAGGGGGCTCATGATTGCAGCCGATAACAGAGCCGGCTCAACTTCCATTACCATAATATATGTCCTCTAGGGAGGTATTATTCATGGCAGTGGAAAAAGGTGATATTCTAATAATGTCAGTGGGGCTGGACTGAAAACTGCAGCTGATAAAAGGTCTGAAACAGATGTTATGAAGGTAGATACCGTCCCTGCCTAAGCGAGGTGAGATCAGTATGAGAGACAGACTTGGGCAGCATAACAAGGCTGACTACAAGTATGAAGCAGATAGTGATGTCTCCCTGAAGAAGTGTGTTGATGGGGGCTGAAGAGAAGAAAGATATCATGGGTAGATCTTACTGGCAGATGTTTGACTTTGTCTGTCCACAAGGTAGTTCAGCAGACTGTGGATGGATCGTGGGTGTGAGAAATATTCTGGTGAGTGACCTTAAGTGGTGCGAGGTTATGTCTATAGCACTGTATCCTATTGCAAATTGTGGAATGTTGAAACTTAAACACCCAACCCAACTCTGAAGTCATATCCAAGACACTGGGGACTTGAATCAGGATTGGTTAACACACTGGAAGTAAAATACATAGCATGTTGGCAACAGACTGGTTCCTACAGGTGGTGTAGTGGTTAGCACGTCCGCCTCACAGCAAGAAGCTCCTGGGTTCCCAGCTCGGGCGTTTCTGTGTGGAGTTTGCATGCTCTCTCTATGCGTGCGTTGGTTTCCTCCCACAGTCCAAACACATGAACTGAACGTTCCAACGTGTGAGCGTTGCCTCTGTGATGGGTCTACCCTGCCTCACCCAGAGTCAGCTGAGCTCCAGCCTCCCCGTGAGCTTAATTAGGATTAAGCGGTTCAGCAAATGAGTGAATGAGGATGTTTGGAACATTTTCTTTCAATATCCAAAACTATGTGAGCTGCAAATGGCATAAGAGCAAACTCTGTTCAGAGAAGCTCAAGCGAGGTTCAGATTTATACAACCGAGTGGAAGAATTATGGCGCGAAATGCATCAAATTATATCACGAACCAGTTCAAAAAGCTGACATACACACCAATGTCAGGGAAAACCGTCGCTATGCACGATTTACTATCATGAAGTGAAGCACTGAGAGAATGGGTTAAGGTGTCTTTATATCAGCAAATCATTTATTGCTGTGTTTTATAATGAAATATGAGCTCAGTCTGCTCATCGCACACGTGAAATGAGGGATTTCAGCAGAAACGGTTAAAGATGCACATTATAACAAAAGACGATCAGACAGTTATGAAGACAGATGGCTTGCGTACATGGACTAACAAGGCTAAGCCTCCCTGTATTTCTGAGATAAACAAGGCATTAATACAATGACACATGCAACAGCTTAGTTGTTATTTTGTATTTTTATGGAAACCAGCACAACAACACTGCAGACAGCTGTAAGACAAAAAAAAAAAAAAAAAAAAAAATTATATATAATATATATATATAAAAAAAAAAAAAAAAAAAAAAAAAATATATATATATATATAAAGCATTATGAAGAAGAAAGGCTGAGGCTGATTTCTTTCTAGCTCAGACTGGACAAGGACATATCAAAAGTAAATAGGCACACCGCCTTATAGAATTTATCGGTGAAACTCCTGTGACCAAACTCATCATTATATTATGTTTTACATTTTAGATTGCAGCATATAGCAACTAGCTAGGCCGTGAACACCAGAAGCAAAAGAGTCGTCTGATTTTCAAAGAGGGCGTACTGTGGGTCAGTCTCATGGTGGACTTATCCAGCATCAGATTGTGCAACACCTTGGGATTCTTTCATCCAGTCATCAGAGTGATTGTATGAATCACCAGAAAAATCACCAGAATCAACAGCAAAGAATCAACCTGAGACTTCTGACAGGTAAATATATTCCCCATTGTAAGGCAACTGATGACTCAAATGTCACTCGACATTCTCACAGCTTATGAGTGACTGTCGTGTAAAAATCACAAAACAGAATGAAACATCTCCTAGATCTCCATTTGTGTTGATACTTCAAAAAGCCTGTTTTGTTGACACATCAGTAACACGTCATCCACAGTGATGAAGAAGACGAATGAATAATATAGTTGCAGATGTAATGAATATGAACAAGGTTATTTATGCTATCATTCTGTTTTACATTTTCCAATCAGGGTAGAAATGACACAAATGGACAGACAACAGAACCAAAAATTTAGCGCTTTTAGTATAAAGGAACGTTTTGCAACTTTGCTGTTTACTGTGTTTGTTTTTTGGAAAAATAATCATTAAGTCATTCCAACATTATAAACTGGAAACACGGGAACGCTGCTGCGTATCTGTCTTTAAACGAGTGCGTAAAAGACTTTGCCATGCAATTTTTTTTTCTTTGGCATTCTTCATGACTTTCATTCATTTTCTGAACCACTTAATCCTAATTAGGGTCACTGGGAAGCTGGCGCCCATCTCAGCTGACTCCAGGCCATCACAGGGCCAACACTCACACAACCATTCAAACTCACACTCACACCTAGGGGAGATTTGGAACCCTCATTTAGCTGTGCATGTTTTTGGACTGTGGGAGGACACACATGTGCCACCCAGCTGACTTTCATTGTTTCAATATTGATAGTTACATTATTCATTGACCACCAGTTTGGGTTCAATGTACCAGAAGTGTGAAAATTATTACCTCTGCCAAGGACATTATGCTTTATGTGTGCTTGTTAGCAGGATTATTCAAAAAAGTTATGTGCTCTTTTTTTTTTTTTTTTTTATTACGTTTCTACCTAATATGGGGCTGTGGACAGGGAGGACTCCATTAGACTTTGGAGATGTTGTCATTCATTTTCTGTAACCGCTTAATCCTAATTAAGGTTGCGGGGAGGCTGGCGCCCATCTCAGCCGACTCCAAGCAAAGGGCGCAGTACACCCTGGACAGCTCGCCAGGCCATCGCAGGGCGGAAACACACTGACAGCTTTGCAGCGACTCTTGTCGAAAGTCAGCAATGGTTCTTTTACATGAACCTCACACCACAGACAGTGAGAGACATGGACGGCCCTTGATAACCCAGTTAGCTGCACTGGGGGGAAAGTGACAACCTTGTGGAGAGTGGGACTCGAACCCCCAACCTTAGGATCAGCAATCCGGCGCCCTATACCACTAGGCCACCACTGCCCAATTTTGGAGATGATCCTGCTCAAATTCTGGATCCAGGAATATTTTAAAGGATTCTTTAACAGTTTTTTTTTTTTTTTTTTGTGTGTGTGTGTGTGTGTGTGTGTGTGGTGTGTTATGTTACAGCAGGCCCAGCAGGGGGTGCTGTGTTCTTGCTGTCATTTGCAAAAAAAATGTGTAGATTTTTTTTTTATTATGAAATCGCTACCAGAGGAGAGTTTTTGGAAAAGAAAGACTGAAGAATATCGAGATGAAATTCTGGATCCAGGAATTTTTAAAGGATCATTTACAACTGTCATATAGAAATTTTTTTTTCAGTTCATATAAGGGATTGCTGGGTTTGGTGAGGGTTTGCAATTTATCAGTAATACATTTTCTTATTGCTTTGTTAGTTTTGTTTCATTCTATTTTCAGTAATAAATTTAATTCATTACCAGCCACAAATGTTGTTATAGTTTTATAATATTATCTGCTTACGCAAATAACCCTTTAAGTAGTGTTTCTTCCGAGCATGATTTTGCCCCAAGCAATGATGTCATTGCATACTAAAATGATGAACACTGTCATCAGTAAGACTATTCTTACTACTCTCAAATTGATGGAAAGCATGTGGGCAGTGGTAGCATAGTGGTTGAGATGTTGGACTGCTGCTTGGATGGTCAAAAGTTCAAATTCTGTCTTTCCAAGCTGCCAGTACTGGGTTCTCAAACAAGTCCTTTTACTGCTAAATTGTATGAAAGCAATGAATGAAATTCACCCTGAATGTGAATAAAATACAGAAGAGTCATGATGTCTGTTTATAATAAGTGCTTTAGAGATGTAGGTCATACCTGCAGGGATATATGAGCGGAAGGACGGATAGTAGACCCTGGTAGCTCTATGTATGTGTCTTTCCCAAGGAAGTGTGCAGTAAGTATCTTCTGGCACTTGTTGCCAAAGAAGCCGGGCAGACAGCGACACACAGGTTCACCCTCAATCAGAAGACACTGTGCTCCGTTCTGACAGTCTGACTGATCACATGGGCTTGTCTTCTGGAGCAGAATCATGGGAGGAGGGTTTTCACAAAACAGCCCACTAAACACAGAGAGAAATAAAAAAAAAAAAAAAAAAAAAAAAAAAAAAAACAACAACAAAGGAGGTCAGATAAACATTCAGATTTGACTGAAGTTGCTGATCGGATACGAAAAAAAATCTGTGTAATGACATTTCTGTGCATTAATTGATTTAATGGATTAACCAGGCGTTTTTGTTACTATGACAAAAATCATGTTATAGTATTGATAGAGTGCCAAGGTGGGAGGTAAGACGAATTAATGCAGAGCTCAAGCCGCTAACACTTAATTACCAGCCGCTGCAGAAAAAGAGCTATTGTTCATCTGGCTGCTGCAGTAACAACCCTGCGCACAAGAGACACCAAGACTTTCAGAAACTGATGAGCTGTGCCATCCTGCTGCTCGCTGGCACTGATAGCACCCCCCCCCCCACACACACGTTTAGCGCACACACAAACATTAACACACACGTAAAAACACGCACATGCTCTCTCAGATCCACAAGGCAGTCCCACACTTATAGCACTATAATTAGCCACATGGAGATTCATCTGCTGTTCGGCTTGGATGGAGAAGCTGAGTGCCATATAATAAAGCACCATCTGCAGCTCAGAAGCCTGGTGTGTGTGTGTGTGTGTGTGTGTGTGTGTGTGTGTGAGATCCAGATATTTATTTATTTATATTTATCACATTGTTTACGCAGACACTACGATGACATTATGGGGACTTGTTTCAGTTATGGGGACAAAACCCAAGTCCCAATGGGGTAAATCATTACACTTTCTTTAGTTTCTTTACTAGCCTCCAAAACATGATTCTAACATTGTTTGGGCCCTGTAGCAATTTAGTGTAAGAAAAAAAGTCAAATAACATGTCATTTATAGTTAATATGACATCTCTAGAGTTAGCTGATTTAGCTATTTATGTTACTTTGAACTATAAAAAAAACACATTTATTTATTCATTTGTCAGTAACCACTTTATCCTGGTCAAGACTGTGGTGGACCCACAGAGTTTGGAGGAAAACAGGAAGTAAAGTCGGAATACAGTTTGGATGGGATGGCAATGTACACAAGGAATCATGAACACATGCATTTCTACGTAGGGCTTAGTTACAGTTTAAGATTAAGAAGCCAATTGTATGTTATATAAAAAGTGAGATATTACTGAGGTGGAAGTAGGCGTATCAAGCCTTTTGACCAATTGCATTTATTTAAATAAATATACTGTGGGTACATCAATTTCACCTGGCTTCAAATTGATATGTACACACATGTTGGTTTGTGAGTTTTGTGAGGTTTTTGAGTGTGCTCATTGCAGCATTATTCTTCGTTATTAATCATGAGCCTGAAGAAAGTGATTCCCGATGAGACTGAAAAGAAGAAGCGGGCTCCGTTATCAATAAAAGTAAAAAAGGAGATGATAAAAAAAAATGAAAGTGGGATGCGGTTGAGTGAAATCGCAAAGGAGTATGGCCGATACCCCTCTATAATCGGGACGATATTGAAGCAAAGAAGAGGTCGTCACTGAATGACGAGATGGAGAGACTGTTACTACTTTGGATAAAAGAGAAAGAAATTGCTGGAGATACAGTGACGGAGGCGATTATTTCGGAAAAAGCAACCGCCATATTTAAGGACCTCGTGAAGGAGGTAATTTTCTTTTACTTTCAACACATATTTCATACAAAATTGGTGTACTTTTATAATTTTTAAAGGGTTTATGGGGTAGTCTTGTGAGCCTTGGAACGAATCATGTCTTTTACATGTAAAATGCGGTACAATTTATGAAAAATGCAGGTTACGAAAAAGGCGCTGGAACGGATTAATTTCGTAAAGTGAGAAGTACGGCAAATGTCACCGTAACTGGATAATAAATGTGATTCAATTAACCTGTGAGTGCTCTTAATGTTATGGCTGATAAGCACAAAATATCACTCACTTGCCAAACTGCTTAATTCTACTATCAGGGTCACGGTGAAGTGGGGTCGGTGGTGTAGTGGTTAGAATGCTGGGCTCATGATCGGAAGGCTGTGTGTTCAAATCCCAGTTAGACCCCCACTGTGCTAAGACCCCTGGGCAAGATCTCAACCACAAGTGTGCCTGTGTTCACCCAGAAATATAAATAGGTACCAGTAAAAATATACTGGGAAGGTAACCTGTGATGGACTAGCGTCCCCTTCAGGAGAAGTTGTACTGCTAGCTGCTTCATGCTATGGAAACTGGGGATAAGCACCGGCCTGATGAGCCACTGAGCTCGAGTGTAAAAAGCCAACAGGGTCATGTTGAGACTGGAGCCTAGCTCAGAAGATTGGGGGTGAGGGTAGAACACCCTCAACAGCTTGCCAGACCATTGCATGGCAACACAAACTTATACACACACACACACACACACATCTAAGGTAAATCTGGAACAGCCATTTAGTGCAACAGACTTTGGAATTATTATTATTATTATTGTCAAAATGATTAATTATAGATTAACGGCTATAATGAGCACGTTTCTCAGTGCACAGCTTTTCGAAGCCGGGTTTAAAGTGCGATACTGAACTCTCAGCTCCTGCTCAATGCTGAACTGGGACCTGGAATTATTTTCGCAGCAGTGAGATCATCCAGCATGACAGAGACTGTGTGTGCTGAGCAGTTTGGTACTCCACCTTATCTGATGCTAGCCGAGCTCTTTTTTAGCTGGAATATCATTCACAAAGCGGGATGGTTGTTGGCAATACTCGGCACATTTTCGCTGAAAAAACTCACACGGCTCATAACGTGATCGGGGTGTGACGTCTTTAAGTGACGACTGAATTTATTTGGGTGCATGCTGTCCGCTGCCAATGTTTTCAGACACAGTAAACACAGCGGTCTTTCCTCGTTTCTCACCGCAGCACAGTGAAGCTGAATGCTACATCCGCTTCATCATACCTCCTCAACTTAACTTCAGGGAGACTTTTGCTTCTCTCATTGTCTCCGTCTCTCTCTCTGTCCGCCTCTCTTTCTGTCCTTGTTAAAAATTTCCATGGTGGGTTTATTAACTTCACTTCTTATTTTATCTCTGGGCACACTCTGACAGTGAGGAAGTCACTGCCACCTGCTGTAGTGGATGTAGAATTACACTTTATCCTAATACGGCAAAAAAACAAAAAGAAAGCATGTTCCCTGGGGTCACATACCCCCCCCCCTCTTCAGGGGGGCACACCCCACTATTTGAGAACCACTGGTATACATGTAAATGTCTTACCTGAAACCATCCTTGCAGACACATGTGTAACCATTGATGGCGTCCACACACTCAGCTCCATGCTGACATTTGTTTTCCAGACAGTCATTGTAGTCCTGCTCACAGTGCTGCCCCACATAGCCTGGCAAACACTCACACCTATAACATAGACACATGTATGTGTGCATGCATCAAATTAGTTTTAGCAGAATCCATGTATCGCACATCATCTGGAATCGGCGCTATAATACTTGAGCTTGTGAACTCTAGCACTCACCTGTAGCCCTTGCTGAGAGCCACACACTTGGAGTCATGCTGGCAGGGATCAAACCCAGGCAGGCAGGGGTCCACCACCTCTTCACACAGTTCTCCTAATGCACAGACAAATAGATGCAGATAGATGTAACCTCTAAAACACCTGCCTGTGCAGCTGTCACAGCTATATCACATGTTAAACGGTTCAAACTGTGGAAGTAAAAAAATTAGCCAGCAGTGGCGTGAAGAATGGAGCATCCTTGTGTTTGACGACTCCCTGGAGCGCTATTGACTTTTTTCACTTACTTGAGCATTTTGGATGCTTTTCCTTGTCTGCTGTCAACATCTTGTGTGTGTGTGTGTGTGTGTGTGTGTGTGTGTGTGTGTGTGTGTGTGTGTGTGTGTGTGTGTGTGTGTGCGCGCGCATGCTGGCAAAGCCAAAATGCTCCAGGACCCTTCTGAGGGCACTAAATCATTCCTTCTAGAAGCTTCAGTGTGGCTTCTTTATCCTTCCACCTGCTGCTGGACATCCTCTCTCTCTCTCTCTCTCTCTCCAAACACATACACACACACACACACACACACACACACACACACACACACACACACACACACACACACACACACACACACACACACACACACACACACACACACACAAAGCTCTCTGTTCTACCACTAACTACCTAATGTCTCACTGGTTTAGTGCGTATAAATACAAATGTAGGACACACACGGAAACAGATGCAGCCTCCTGAGTTCTGGATGAGCTCGCCAGGCTTGCTTTCTCAACTCTCAGCCATTCGACTCTGGGGTTTTGAATGGAGGTCTGGAGGAGATGCAGTTAAACATGTGCAGCCCTCTGTGGCCCACTGTTGCCTCTACCCTCAGCTCAGCATCTGTGCCAACAGCCTGGCAAACGGCTGCGGCTGTGGGTTTTTAATCAAAGCTACATGGTAAAACCGAAGGACATTTAAGCTCCAATAGGATGTGGAGAGATCACTATAGCACTAAACTAAACAGAAACAACACAAAAACAGCGGGAGGAATGGAGACAGAGCTGAGTTGGCTTGAAGGGTTGAATGATATCATCACAACGCTGGTCATACTGTTATTGTAGTACACATTAAAACACATTCGTTGACACATTTGTTAATAAGTCTACATTTGTCCAAGATAATTTACGTGTGTACGATCGTACAATATCTCATTAGGGGAAAAAAAAAAAAAAAAACAGCCCCCCCCATTCTAAAAGTAAACCAAACAGAACTTTGTGAAGGGTTTGTTTCCAATTTTGATGCAACCTGGAGTACCATCGTGATAACAAAACAAAAGTGACTCACATTCTCTGCCTGGTGTTGCATTAAAACCTTGAGGAGAAAAGGGGAAAACAACTCAAATAGCTTCTGACTGTATTACTTCAGTGTTGGGAAAAATTGCCTTAAAATACATAATAACAGACTTATTATGACCTCTCCTCATGTCTGTCTCATTCCCAAACCTCCACTTTTAAAATGAAACTTCAGTTTAGTTATATAGGGATCCCTCGCTACTTCCCGATTCAATTCATGCGGCTTCAGTGCATTGTGTTTGTTTTTTTTTTGTTTTTTTAATATTCATCAAATAAAAAAATAAGGAAATGAAGGAAGAATAGGGAGAAAAGTTAAGGAAAATGCCACAAAACAAGGGCAATTATGCAAAAAACACCCCAAATAAACAAAAAACAACCCAAAACCCACCAACAAAACTAGCGACATGTGAGGTGCGCATCTGCGCGCATCTGTATGTGTGTGTATTTATATTTTATTTACATCTCATGAACTATTTTTGAATGTTTAATTGTTATTATAAGCATTTATAGCATTGAATATGTATTTATTGATATTATATACACGTATACATGTACGAATACGTCAGTCAGGGGGGTGGGGATAGGGGAATCCTACTTCGCGGAATTAGGCAGTCGCGAGTGTATCTCGGTCCAATTAACCGCGGAAAGTGAGGGATCCCTGTATTATTGAATATTTAAATATTTATCAGTGGAATTCAGCACATGTCCATCGACTTGCATTATAGGTCAGTTTATTTTAAGCAGGTTTTCCATTCTTTTCAAGCACAAGCAAACAGAGATGAAAGTCAAACTGGAAGTTATCTTTGTTAATTTACTAAACAGGACAGACGCCATTAATAGAGATGAGAGAGAAATATATTTTTGTACTTCTTTATTAAGGAATATGGGAGGACATTGTGTCCAGGGTTTGCTCTTTTCCATGCAGTAGCTATAATGTACTTTATCTAAATCCTGAATACTGACATCATGTTTGTTCCTTGACTGCATGTTTTCAGTTTACAAAGATTTAGAGTTATGACCTTTAAACTCAGACACCCCCCCCCCCCCCCCCCCAGTGGTGCTAACTGGGTTATCAAAGGTGGGCCATGTCTCTCACTGTCTATTGATGAGAAGTTCATGTAAAAGAACCATTGCTGACTTTCATAAAGAGGAGCTGCAAAGCCGTCAGCATGTTTCCGCCCCTTGCTAAAGGGTTGTGTCAGGAAGGACATCCGACATAAAAACCTATACCAAATCAAACATGCGAATCAGAGGATTTGCTGTGGCGACCCCTGAGAAAGGGAAAAAGTCGAAAGGAAAAGAATAAGATATATAAAAGATCCTGAAATGATCATGTACAGGTGACAAACTTATGGCCCGTCAGCCAAATCCAGTCCAAAATCACGTTTTATGTAGCTGCAAGAACTTTCAAAGAAGATCATTGAACATTGAACAACCGAATTCATCATCCTTCCGCTACGTGACGTTCGCCTATTTCAAGTAAACAGCAAGTCATTCATGACTCAAGAAAGGATGCATGCTCGCTTGTCATGTTTAAGCGTTGTCAGAAAAGGCAAGTGAATAAAAGAAAAGACGCCAAATGCCTAAACGAATCATTCTGCCATGCACATTTCATGGTAGACCTTTTAAAAGATATAGATGCCTTTGATGACCTTTAAAATTACTGATGTGGCCCTCAGTGAAAAAGAGTCTGAGACCCCTGCTATTGTGCTATGTAAGTGTATATGAATGCAACAAAAGGTTGCACTCTTTATTGAACTGTGGCTGAAGAAGAGGGAAACTGTTTACAGGAGTTTCTAATTGTGGACCTGCTTTTGGGCTTCCCTTCTTGTCAACCGCTCGGCTTTATACAGCAGCTGTGTGCAGGGCAAGCCTACAGTTTTGGCTTCCAGTCCAAAGCTGGTATCACAGAGGGCACACACACACATACACACACACACACACACACACACACACACACACACACGCACACACGCACACACACGCACACACACGAACGCACACACACACACACACACACACACGCTGCACGCACACACACACACGCACACACACGCTGCGCACACGCACACACACACGCTGCACACACACACTGCACACGCACACACACACGCACACACACACACGCACACACACACACACACACACACACACACGCACACACACACGCGCACACGCACACACACACACACACACACACACGCACACGCACACGCACACACACGCACACACACACACACGCACACGCTTTAGCCGATCCCAGAGGAGGATACAATTAGACTTCCTGTGAGTAATAACAGGGCTTGCTGAAAACAGCTGCATCTCTCCTTTCACTCCTCTCAGTCCTGCAGTACCCAAGTAAGCAACAGCCTTTCCTCCAACATCGCTGAGTCAGGATGCCTCTCGCGCTTTTACTTTTTCTTCAAAACCCACTCCACGACCCTACAGCTTCTAGTATTATTTCAAAGACTACGTAACTGTATAAAGTGCCAGTGAAAAAAACAAAAAAACAAAAAAAAAAACAAAGAATGGGTTTATAGTCTTGTAGCAGTGTAAGTAAAAACAGTCAACAAAGCAATATGGGAAGAAATGTATTCACCGAACAATATAATCCCGTACAGTGGGCTCTCAGCTCAAAGTACCACCTGGGTTCTTATTGCTAAATCTTGTTTTGTGTGTGTGTGTGTGTGTGTGTGTGTGTGTGTGTGTGTGTGTGTGTGTGTGTGTGTGTTTACTCTAATAGCTGTAAGTCATCACTGAAGCACTTTTGGACAATACCTCTGTAGTTCGAAGGGCAGATGCAGGTGTAGTTGTTTATGCCATCCACACAGGTGGAGTTATTTTCACAATCATTGTCTTCACAGTCATCGGAGTTCACCTCACATCGCTCGCCCTCGAATCCAGGCAGACACACACAGCTGGAGTTAGACCGAAACACAGATAGGATGCCATTATCTCTGCTGATATGGTGACTGAAAAACTCACAGATTTCAAATTTTTTCATGTTGACCCATCACTTCATTTTTTTTTTTTTTTTCTTACTTTAGTGAAACAGCAGCATGCAGATGATCCTAAAAATTCTAATCCACAATCTTCAAAACTAAAGCCTGGTTACTATAGCTCTATGCATTGTGCATTGTCAATGTTACAGCCGGCAGTAAATTTGAGGTTTCGGTAATGCTTTCCATTTAACTCACTTCGAGCACAGGTGAAACCGTGATGCAGTGGTTAGCATGTCCACCTCACAGCAAGGAGGCCTGGGTTCGATTCCCGGGCTTGAGTGTGTCTGCGTGAAGTGTGCACGTTCTGTCTGTACTTGCGTCGGCTTTTTCCGGGTACTTCGGTTTCCTCTCATAGTCAAAAACCATCCAAAGTCGGGCTAATCTCCAAATCATCCCGAGGTGTGAATGATTGTGTGTGTGTGCGTGTGTGTGTGTGTGTGTTGACCCTGCGATGGACTGGAGAGTTGTCTAGGGTGTACCCCGCTCTTGTCCAGAGTCGGCTAAGTTGGGCACCAGTGCCCCACGACAGTAATTAGGATTAAGCGTCTTAGAAAATGAATGAATGAATGAATGAATGGGTAACATGAACCTCGGCGTTAATCCCTTATAAGTAATGTTACCAGCTGTTTAAAGGTTGAATAAAATACAGGGATCCCTCGCTACGTCACGCTTCAATTCATGTGGCTTCAGTGCGTTGTGTGTTTTTTTTTTTTTAAATACTCATAGAATTAAAAAAATAAGGAAATTAAGGAAGAATAGGTGAAAAAGTTAAAGAAAATGCCTCAAAAACAAGGCTAATTATGCAAAAAAAAAAAAAAAAAAAAAAAAAACAACCCAAAACCTCCCATCAAAACTAGTTACATTGTTCTGAGGTGCGCATCTGAGTGTGCGCACGCACATCTGCGTCTTTATTTATTTACAGCTTGTGCATTATTTTTTTAATGTTTAATTGTTATTATAAGCGAATATGTATTTATTGATATTATATACACATATACATGTATGTATACATCAGTTTGGGGTGGGGAGTTACAACTTCGTGGATTTTGGTGGTCGCGTGGGGATCTCGGTCTCAATTAACCGTGGAAAGTGAGGGATCCCTGTATTTTCTCACATGTTCTGTAATGGTGTTCTTCTAATTCATCATCAATGATAACAGATTTAACGACATTTAATTAGACTGCTAAATTTTCGGGGTGATAAACACAGGGAGACTTGATCAGTTTGCATATAAATGTTAAGTATATTTGTAGATTCTGGCCCGTTTTGAAATGTTAGGCATTAAAACACATTTAACAATTTATTATTCTACGCTGATTGCTTTTCAGGGTTTAAAATTACATGTTCGAGGGTACTAAGCCTTCCTTTTGAACCCTTCCGTATGTTGTGGCTTGGCACCATTGGCGACTGAGGCTTTGGAGGAAGTGCAGTGTTTGATAAAGCCCTGTCTCCATGGAGACTTGACAGCAAAGACTAGCAACACTTATCTCACACAGCAACCAGCTCATATGCTCACTGATGCCACCCAGGCACCTTTACCAGAACTCCCTCCACCGCACGCCACTCAAGACTTCCAGATTTCAGACACAGCTTTAGCTCAAAGGGCAGTGGTTAGGCTGGAGCTGATATATCATACTCACTTCCCAGTTCTGACATTGACCCACGCCACAAACACACACCCTGACCCCACTCTATCCAAATGGCTCACCGCAGCCGTTTCATTGCTGTTTTTGTAATGTCAAGTGGAACCTGACGCGTGGCTTATTTGTTGCTTGTCTGGGCGCAGAGGATGAGTCCTCTCAGTAATCAAATGGAAAGGGCAAAGCTGCATACATTTAAAATGTTACAAGGTGATTCAGGAGGCAGAGAGTCCAAAAGCAGGACGTTTATTAGGGCATTAAATTTGGGATCGGTGTTTTGGTTTCAAAGAGCACCTTTCAAACACAAGTGAAACCTAATGTATTTATGGCACGACTGCCAGTGCGTAGTTTATTGAAATAGACATTTCCAGAACAAAGATGATGTCTGAACAGTAAAATAATCTTGAGCACAGCTGGAGTCGGAAAGAGCAGTGTGTACCTGTAGTGACCATCCTGACCAGGAGACAAGTGACATGTGCCCCCATTGACGCAGGGTTGACTCAGACAGGCATTCATCAGAATCTCACAGTTGCGTCCCTGAAAAAAAAACATAAAAATACAAACAGAGTTTATATCAGCAATACAATCGAAAAAGATTTATGTTTTTAAAAGGTCCACTCTACAGGACTCAATTAACAGCAAACACCTACAATTCCGGGCCGGTGATGTTGCGGTTCGGGTGCTGCGCTCATAGTCGGGAGGGTGTGTATTCAAATCCCAGTTAGACCCCCACTGTTCTAAGACCCCTGGGCAAGATCTTAACCACAAGTGTGCTGTTGTTCACCCAGCAGTATAAATGGGTACCATTAAAAATATACTGGGAAGGTAACCTGCGATGGACGAGCGTCCAATCCGGGAGGAGTTGTACTCCTAGTCGCTTCAAACCGGAAATACGCACCGGCCTATTGAGCCGCTATGGGTCGGGTATAAAAAGCCCAGAGGACTTTACCTTTTTTTTTTTTTTTTTTTTTTTTACCTAAAATTCCCCTCCCTTTCCATGTATGCTTTAGTACGTGATATTACAGCAAGGAGGTCCTGGCTACGAGTCCCAGGCTCGGTGAGGAGTACGTCAGGATAATTGGTTGTTCTATATTTAATTTGTCCCACAAATCTGCACAGTTTAATATACCTTAAATAGCATGTGTTTGGGTTGAACAATAATTGCTCATATTAAACAACTAATTTATGAATACAAAAGCCATAAATTCAAATCTTAATTGATGTATTATTCATTCATTTGCCGATCCGCCTTTCCTCGTACGAGGATCACAAAGAGGCTTGAGCTTATCTCACATGACTCTGGGCGGAGGTGGGGTAGACCCTGAACACAAAAATGTTCAAATCCATGCAACTATTCATATGTGCTCTCTCTCTCTCACACACACACACACACACACACACACACACACACACACACACACACACACACACACACATACACATACACACACACTTTGAAACAGCCAATGAGAATAAAGTGCATGTTTTTTTTTTTTATCTCTGGAAGGAAACCAGAATACCTATATGAAACCCATGCAAGCATATGCAAACTCCACACAGATATGTTCTTGCCAAGCCTGGAACTTGACCTCAGGACCATCTCGCTGTGAATTAATTTTAAAATGTAATTTATTTAGTAAAATTGTACACCATGAAGCTACAAATTTACAAGGACAACACTAGAAAGCATCAAAAAACGTATTTCCACTGTCGTCCGAAGAGAGAATTTAGTGAATAAACATGGAGAGACACTAATAATTTAATAATAATTAAATTTACAAGAGGCAATGATGGCCTGGTAGTAAGGTGCTGGATCACCGATCCCAAGGTTTTGGGTTCAAGCCCCACACTCAATGGGTTGTTACTGCCCCACCCCCCAGTACAGCTAACTGGGTTATCAAAGGTTGGCCATGACTCTCACTGTCTGCAATGTGAGGCTGTAAAAGAGTCATTGCTGACTTTCATCAAGAGTAGGCTTCATAGCTGTTAGCGTGTTCCTGGTGAGCTGTCCAAGGTGTACTCTGCCCTTGCCCAGAGTGGGGTGAGATGGGCATCAGGCTCCCGGCGGTAAAGCAGTTCAGAAAATTAAATGAAATTTACAAGATATTGCAAAGAAAGTTTCAACTTAAGATAGTAAAATGTGAGCAAAAGTCAGTATTTAGATTATATCAACCAAAATTAATAATCATACTATGTAATATAAATATCAAATTATAAATAATCAAATAGGTGATGTAATTATAATCAAAAGCAATTACTTAAAAAAACCCCAGATTTATAGTTTCATCAAAGATAGAAAAAAATGCAACTATTGCTACTAATGTTACCCAACTTATCATAGTGGAAATAAGGTTACATTACCCATTCTAATAAAACTCATTCTAGATATATGAAAGCATCTCTTCTACTGTTTTCTTAAAATATGAATTGGATCTCACAGATTGTAGATTTGCTGGTAAAGCGTTCCAGACCTTCGGTGCCGTATACCCAAAAGTAGACTTCCCTAAATAGGTCTGAAAGGCTGAGACATTTATTGAGTTCAAGCTAAATCTGGTGATGATGTTACACTGGTGATGCTGGACACTGGACAACACAAGATAACCAGGAGCTGTTCCATTCAAAATGTTGAAAATGTGGTTTAATTTCAGTTGATCTGCTCTGTAATCAACTGGAAGAAAAACCAGTAAATTTGAGCCCATTAAAGCCAATATGACTTCTAAGTGTCAAATTAATTATACATCTAATAATTTTATGCTGAGCAATTTGGAATTTAGAGTTGTAGTGTTTAATCAAGCCAGAATACCAAGATGAGCAAGAGTACTCAAAGGGACTCTGAAGTAGAGCCAAAACCAAGAGTTTTTTTAGTATCACAAGTCAGAGAGGCTAGATTGAGATGGTTTGGACATGTACAGAGGAGGGATAGTGAGTATATTGGTAGTAGGATGCTGAGGTTGGAACTACCAAGCAGAAGGCCTAGAGGAAGACCAAAGAGGAGATTTATGGATGTGGTGAAGGTAGTTGAGTGTAGGTACTACATGAAGGTAGTTGGTGTAAGAGAAGAACATGCAGAGGACAGGGTGAGATGGAGGCAGATGATTTGCTGTGGCGACCCCTGAAGGGAACAGCTGAAAGGAAAAGAAGTCGTCAAATCCAGGAGTGTTTCTACAAAGAAATTTCAATTTGTTGCAAGTATTCTTGTTAGAATGAGTCAAGTAGTGATTTACTTCAACTATTTGTGTTCGATCTCCGAGATATTCTTTGAACCAAGAAATGGCGGACTTATGGAAGCCGAAGGCTTTTAATTTAGAAAGCAGAATACCGTGGTCCACAGCATCAAAGGCCTTTAGTATGTCTAACACAGTGCTTCTCAATTATTTTCTGTGGCGCCCCCTCCAGGAAGAAAAAAAACATTTCATGCCCCCACCCCCACTGCCCCGTGAGCGACTATAAATACTGCAGTATTATTTGTCTACAAAATTGTTATTAGTACACCTCAGCATAACATTGTATCGTTATTAACATTAAAACAAAAAAAAGAAATAAATATAGTTCAACTTACAATAAAGAAAAACTTCATTAACATTGTTTTTTAATCTGTAATAGAAAAGATTTAAAGTGCACCAATGTGCCTGAAATAAATAAATAAAAAAACACATCTTATTTAAACTCATTCAGCTAATTTATGTCTTACTATCTCTGTCTCTCTCCACCTTTATCTTTGTTCCTGTTGGAAATTTTTCCATGTTGTTTTTCTATTTCTTCCGGGGTTGTTTACTGCACTTCATATCATTTGCAGGTGCAAAAAACTGCTACACCATAGCGTGACAATGAGAGTGCCAATGCCAACTAGTGGAGCGGAGGTGCAATTACACTTAATTCTCGTACACAATTCCAGAAAAACATGTTCTCCAGGATCATACGTGCCCCCCAGGCATCATACCACGCCCCCTTTCCCCTTTGAGAAACACTGGTCGAAGAGGACCATAGCAGAAAAGTTACCTTTGTCACCTTGTTCTTTTATAGTGTTTGTGAGATGTATCAAAAAGGTCTATAGAATAGGATGACCGAAGTCTTGAATGAAATTCGAACAGCAATTTGCTATTCATTAAGTAGTCATCCACTTTCTTATGAACCACTTTTTCTATAACCTTGGATATAGGTGAAGCAGATGACCTAACCACAATGCTGCCTAGCCACCCACTGATGCATCATGAGCATCACAGCTATATGAAGGTGCAGCCAAGACACATTTTAATCATATATAGTCTATGTTGGTGCTTTCCAAGCCACATTCGGCCACTTAAAAAGTCATAAGTCATGCAAAATTGCATATATGTATGAGCTAATTTGTCTCAAGAGTACAATCTGGCGAACCAGGGATCATGTTTAAAATGAAGTTGAAATCTTATGGAGAAGAAATGGACAAATGTGGCCCCGAGGTGTATACAGAGTCCTAATCAGACCTTACAGCACAAACTTAATAACTAAGATTTATGAAAGGATGACGTGATGAGATGGGACGTCTGGGTTTTGACAGAGCTACTAATAAAGTCAGTGGTTCAGTTCAAGACTTTCTGCACATGCTTGCACTTTAAATACAGACCCGGAGGTCAGAATGAAACAGGAACACTAAACAGGCGGTAAACACAATACATTTGACATTTCTCTAGAGGAATTATTCGCAGCTGGAACATGCTTTAGTGTGTTAGACCCTTCTGAAATGGGTGTAACAGGAGCTCTTACACTGTCAGTACAAATGTCTGCTTTGGGTTTCTCCTTCCCATATTCTGGTTCAAATAGGGGGAAAACCAGAATAATGTGTTCAGATCCATTTAGCACTTCACGGCTGTCACCTATTTCCAGTTCCAGACCATAAAAACTGCTTTTCTTATTGTCTTTCCACAACTCGCAGCTACTATGTGTACTTGTCTTCTTGCTTGCAGCTTCCAAAAAGGGAAAA
Source organism: Plotosus lineatus (assembly GCA_024760905.1). Taxonomy (NCBI): domain Eukaryota; kingdom Metazoa; phylum Chordata; class Actinopteri; order Siluriformes; family Plotosidae; genus Plotosus; species Plotosus lineatus. The sequence goes on along the minus strand of CM045733.1, from coordinate 69,184,759 downwards.
GTGCAAAATGAAAGAGCGCACACACACACACACACACACACACACACACACACACACACACACACACACACACACACACACACACACCTACTTTAACCTTGGGTACAATGATTTTAATTAAAGAAGAGTCATTGTTTTTTTGTGTGTGTTTGAGAAGGCAAGAGGTGAAACTCTTATCTGTTCAACTGCAGACAGACGCTGACAGGAATCCCATAACTAATCAAAAGACACCATGCACACACACACACACACACACACACACACACACACACACACACACACACACACACACACACACACACACAAACAGAGAGAGAGAGAGAGCTGGATCGCAACAGATCCAAAGCCTATTCTGGAAATAAAGGGCATGGGCTGGGAGTACCCCCAGGATGTTAGATCAGTCCACTGCAGGGTAACATTTGTTCAGATTTTAACATGTGAAGGCAATTTATATACTGTACATCTACCTGCATATTTTACAAGGAAGCCAGAGAACTCAAGGAAACGCACCAAAATCACTAGAAGAACCTCTAAAACTCCATACAAACAAGCAGCCGATCATGAAAGAACCAGAGACTCCAGAAGTGCGAGGTGCTGCATTTCATCCCATCATTTATTCAACAGAACAATGATAGTCAGCCTGGTTTATACACTGGGGCACTATGTCTGCCATCTCGAAAAAAGCCAAAAAGGTTAAAATACTCAAAAATAAACTATAACAGTTTGCTTTTTATGCTCCCTTGTAGTATATACCAAATTTATTCTCCTCAGGCCTAAGGTGTATGTCACAAACTGAATTCATCAACATATACTTACCTTCAGTGAATAATTTTGTACTTTTGTTTTATTACAGGTTGATGTGATGTCATTACGACTTTTTCAACTTATTCATTCATTCATTTTGTGAACCGCTGAATCCTAATTATGGTTGTGGGGAGGCTGCCGCCCACATTATTAATACAGTATATAAATATATATATATATATATATATATATATATATATATATATATATATATAGCTTGATGTTAAAAATTTATTCTTCATTTTTACCATTTCTTTTTTGGTTTTTCACTTAAAATAATTCTGTGTGCAAGGACAAAATGAACTTTTATGGCAAAGACCAAAATCTTTATTGCATTTTTATAAGAAATCCTGTAGGCATAGGGTATAGAATGATGCACTATACTTAACACTGAGTTTTTCTATACCAAACATATATGCACTTTACATGATTTTTGAAATATATAAAAATTTTAATGCATCAGTATATATATTACTGGTTATTACATTTTAGATTAGATCGAAACAATTTATAATTGACGATAAATAACAAGTAAATCATAAGTAACAATAAGTACAATTATCACAATATTATTAATAACATTAACAACTGGATCTAACTTACTTGGTAATTTATAATTTGTTTTGTCTTTATTTCATCATCTTAAATGTCCTGATTTTTAGTGACATGATCGCCTAATTCTGGTTACGCCACCTCGACCATAACAGTTTCATTTTTGCATAATACTGTATTCGACATTATAAGCGCCCGGGCACTTTAAAAATGGGAGTGGGTGGGCGCTTAATAAGATGTTACCAGCGGAGTGGAACGGTAAGTGCTTCTTACCATCGAGGTGGAAAACATGAATAATAACAGAATAATAAAAGAGTTTTACTGGTATTGTGTTATTCATTTTGTAGTATCAACCAAACCCGCAGTACAGGGATCCCTCGCTACTTTGCACTTCAATTCATGTGGCTTCAGTGCATCGCGTTTTTTTTTAAACATTCATCGAATTAAATAATAAAAAAATTAAGGAAGAATAGGGGTAAAAGTTAAAGCAAATGCCGCAAAAACAAGGCCAGTTATGCACAAAAAAAAAACCCAACCCCAAACAAACAAAAAACAACCCAAACACCCCCATCAAAACTACTTACATTTTTTGTGAAGTTGGCATCTGAGTGCATGCACGTGCGCGTCTTACATTTTGTTTACATCTCATGCATTATTTTTAAATGTTTAATTGTTATTATAAGTATTTATAGCGTTGAAAAACACGGCTTATCCGAACTTCCATATTTTAAGTGAGCAAGATGGTATTCAACCATCACTTACTCAATTTGAAATATCGGAAGTTCGGATAAGCCGCGGTATGTCTCACAAGCGCCATGCGTCACTTGCAACAAGCGCCTACTTCCGGTGGAGCGCCTCACATTTGTTCTTTATGCTGCAACTGATCTCACACTTCATCAGTTTCATGACTCATCTGTCTAAACAATATAGAGAAGCACAGTGAACAGCATGAAGCGAAACACAGCTGTAAGCACCTCCAGACTACGACTCTAAATCTACAGTCTTGGACATCTTCAGTGATTCTTCATTGATCACTCGCTGAGGAATGAGCATGCATGAGTAAAGGAGATTCCAATATATTGAGCAAACCGAGGAAGATTGATGATATAAGCCTCGCTCTTGCTCTCTTGTAATGATATGCATAACTCAAACAGCCTACGTACAATAAACTAGGGAAGAGGCAGAATGTCTGAATAGATATAAATTGCACAGGTATTATTCACGTGTATTCATTATGTATGGAGACAAAAAACAAAACAAAATGAAAAATGATCTTTCACCTTGTAGCCAAAGGGACAGGTGCAGTGATATGAGCCTGTGACGTCACTAACACATGTGCCATTGTTTTGGCATGGGTTGGTTAGGCAGGGCGCACACTTTGACATCATATTCAGATCAACAGGACCTGTTGGGACAAAGAGGACGAGAAATGTGGAGTTAAGGGTGTGGATATATGACTGATCGACTACTGAAATAAGTTTTTCTATCACATAAGACAGGAATTTTGGTCAAACTGCAGCAAAGTCAATACACTTATGCTATCACATTGCAGTTTATTTTGCTCCAAGGAACAAATAAGACATTGCACAAATACAAAAATACAACTTTGTTCCATACTATAAGTTCATGCATCATCACACTGCTGAACATGACATGTTCACGGTGAGTTCTGTGTTCTGTCTGTACTCTTTTGCTGTTTTCTTAACAGATGCATCTCCTCAACCAAACCTGATTGTACTGAGTGTACTGGCTAACATCCACGCCGATGTAAAGCACACATGGAAGTATGTGGGCAGTGCCAATTATATTATTTCAAACAAATGTACTTATAAGGGTGTATAAAGAGTGCACGAATAAGCAATGAGCTGGTTTTACACTGTAGAATTCAGACAATAATAAATCCTAGTAAGTTACATGTTCAAATTTATCAAGAGACTTCATGAAATCCTGCTTCTTTTCCATGACAGATTATACTGTGAAAATCCTCTAGCGACTGACGTGCATTCAATTTATGTCATCAATCAACATGATCATGCAAAAAATGAGGAAACAAACAAAAATAAGCCTCAAGCAATAAGGATTTTTGTTTTGTTCATGAAGTTTAGCTTACGTTTCATCATTACAGGGATCCCTCACTACTCACTACTTTGCACTTCAATTCATGCGGCTTCAGTGCATAGTGTTTTTATTTTATTTTTTTTAAATATTCATCGAATGAAAAAATCAGGAAATTAAGGAAGAATAGGAGGAAAAATTTAAGGAAAATGCCACAAAACAAGGCCAATTATGCCAAAAAAAAAACCCCTAAAAAAAACTAAATAAACACAAAACAACCCCCCCATTAAAACTACTTACATTTTTATGAGAGGTGCGCATCTGCGTGCGTGTGTGCGTGGGTCTGTGTGTGTGTGTATTTATATTTTATTTACATCTTATGCATTATTTTTGAATGTTTAATTGTTATTGTAAGCATTTATAGCACTGAATATGTATTTATTGATATTATATACACATATACATGTACATATACGTCAGTCGGCGGGGGGCGTGTGTGTGTGTGTGTGTGTGTGTGTGTGTGTGTGTGTATAGGGGGGAGAGTTCTTTCTTTTGTGGATTTGAGTTTTCATTAATTTTATAACTCCCATTGCTTAACTGAGTATGCATGGTAGATTGTGCTGATCTGAGCAGATAGTTAATTCATCATGTATGAGACTTGCACCCATGCCAGCAGGCTTACGCTTCTGACCAACCATATTTGCTTAGGGTTACAAAAGTCTGCAATCAGTGTAAACACAAAGATCATAGAGACGATGTCTTAACACAAGGGTAACACGCTATATAACTGATATATAACTGATATAAGGAATCTTTCTTCTATAATCACCTGAAGAGAGAGGATGGTTTCACCACCCCTTGAAACAGATCTGTAGTGATAAATGGAGTTTCAATAGAAAGTCTTTGTCCTGTCCTTTTATTTTTGTTTATTTGCTCTACCAAAAAGTATTGAGCACTCTCCTACGGAAGGATCTACTCAGAAAATCCTCTATATATATGTATATATATATATATATATATATATATATATATATATATAAATATATATATATATATATATATATATATATATACACACACATACATATATATTATATATATATTTTATATATATATATATATATATATATATATATATATATATATATACATATATTATATATAATATATATAGAGAGATTATATATATATATATATAAAACTGAACTGAGAAGAAGGAGGGGCACATGTTCAGTCTGTTGTTTGTAAACAATGGACGTAACGTCATTACGTCAGCGTACTATGTAGGTACGTCTCTCTCTCTCTTTTTTTTTTTAAAAAACCCCGTAAAATAAAAAAAAACAAATGTAAACGGATGAATGTAAGTTGGGGAGAGTCTGTAGTAAAATACAATAAAGCAGGAGCACTTGAAAGAAGGACAGAAACTAAAAAAGTATATGAAAGAGAAACCAAAGTTCACCATTGCATTGGAAGCGATTGAGGGGCGTGGTCAGAAGCAGGCGATCAGCCATGTCAGGTGGTCCAGTACAGCGAGCGATGCCAGGTTCTTTAAAACCAGCTTTAACCCACTGTGAGAGCCAGCGAAGCTCACAATCACAATAGAGTGGGTTTGCACCCAGAGCTCTGTGGAAAACACACACACACACACACACACACACACACACACACAAATTCCAATTACAATTCCAAAGTTGGGATGCTGTTTAAATATAAATAAGAACTGATTGCAATGATTTGCAAATCTGATAAATGCATATTTTATTCAAAACAGAACGTGTGATTTTTGTAATTTTTGGAAGTGTTCCTGAGCCCATGCAGTGATTTCCAAGACAGAGTCATGCCTGTTTTAATGCCAAAAATTACAGGCACCAATACTGATTCTCTGCTTTGTTGTTGCACATAGATATTTCTCCAGATTTTCGGAATTTAATGGAAGAAAAACACAGTGAAAATCATGGTTTGGGTTCAATCATGTTAATGGTACCAAGTAATCGCAAAAACTTGATGTTTTTTTTGATCAACCACTTTCACTCACTCATTTGCTGAACCACTTAATTTCACTACTAGGGTCGCGGGGTGGCTGTGTCTATCTTATCCAGCATGGAGAGAAGGTGGGGTACACCCTGAACATCTCGCAAGACCATCGTAGTCCAGCACTATGTTCGGTAGGATTATGAGGAAAAGATTCTACAAATTGTAGATTCAGTTAATTGCAGATTGGTGCACCTCGGGCCAGTTGTTCTTTTTATACATCATCATATCCCAGGCCTGTTGCCAATTAACCAAATTTGTTGCAAATTACACATTTCCTTTCAATACTACTTACCTTTCCTGCTTTTTGTTGCCCTGTCATACCTTTTCTGAAGTGTCCTGCTGCTTTAAATTTCAGTCATGCATTCATTCTTTTTTTGAACCACTTAATCCTAATTAGGGTCATGGGAAGGCTGGCACCCATATCAGCCGTCTTTGCGTGAGTTCACCCTGGACATGCTCGCCAGGCCATAGCAGGGCAGACACATACTGACGGCTATGCAGCTACTCTCAACAAACGGCAGCAACGATTCTTTTACATGCCGATCACCACAGACAGTGAGAGACAAGGCCGGCCTTTGATAACCAAGTTAGCTGCACTTGGGCAACAGTGACAACCCGGTAACAGTGGGTCTTGTACCCCTAACCTCTGATCAGTAATCCAGCATCCTACCACCGGGCCACCACTTGTCCCTTTTAAATTCAAAATGAACTGCTATTTTAAATAAAATAGCAAAAGGTCTTACTTGAATAATTTGATATGTTTTCAATGTATTATTGTGACAACTGGGGTTGTATTTACAGCCTTATTTAAACCACCAACCCCTGACCTGGACATTAATGTAATGTAATGCGTTTCCTAGTACCAATGGACGCCGGTGGCATAGTGGTTCGGGTACTGGGCTCATGATCAGGAGGTTGTGTGTTCAAATCCCACTTAGACCCCTGGGCAAGGTCTCAATCACAAGTGTACCTCTGTTCACCACCCAGCAGTATAAATGGGTAACAATAAAAATATACTGAAGGTACATCCAGGAGGAGTTGAACTCCAGGTCGCTCACGCTACAAAAACCGGGGATAAGCACTGGCCTGATGAGCCACTAGGCTCGGGTGTAAAAAGCCCAACAGACTCTACCTTTACTAGTACTGTACTAATCTGTATTTGTATCCACTTACACCACGTTATGTGTTTACACTACATCCTTCTTCTTTTCCTTTCGGCTGTTCCCTTCAGGGGTCGCCACAGCGAATCATCCGCCTCCATCTCACTCTGTCCTTTGCAGCTTCTTCTCTTATACCAACTACCTTCATGTCCTCCTTCACCACATCCATGAATCGTCTCTTTGGTCTTCCTCTAGGCCTTTTGCCTGGTAGTTCCAACTACCAATATACTCACTATCCCTCCTCTGTACATGTCCAAACCATCTCGATCTAGCCTCTCTGACTTTGTCTCCAAAATGTCTTACATGTTCTGTGCCTCTGATGTGCTCATTCCTGATCCTATCCATCCTCGTTACTCCCAAAGAGAACCTCATGCGTTCATATTCATGAACACATGAAAGATTCTCAAACAGTTGACTGTTCTTTCAGAGTAAAATCTTGATCCACGAGGCAGATTTTATAAGTGTGGACAGAACTTTTGTCAGACCCCCCACTCACCCCCCCACACACACACACACACACACTTTAAAATCCAGCTTAAGTACACAAAGGCAGCCTCTTTATGTACTAAAGAGCCACTTCCTTCTATCCTTCCATTCTGTCTTTAAGGAATAAAAGGACTCTTAGACTCAAAGAGGAACTTTGTGTGACAGTTTTCTTTTTTTTTCACCGCAGCACTTAAGTAACCTTGATTTTAAAAGTGGCAGCAGGAACTGCAGCTGGACAGGGAAAAAATAGAAGAAAAAGCAGATAAAGAAAAAGACGAAGAAAAAACTAGAGGCTTAGGAACCTATTAATGAACATCTATTCACTGCAATAAAATTTACAAAGATTTCCTGTGGGACCCAGACTCAGAGAGTTCAGTACAGGGCAACCCCCTACCCCCACCCCTTCCCAACCCTCTCTCTCTCTTTCACACCTGGTAATGAAGTCAATCCGTAGATCTGTAGATCATAAATAGATGAGTAATTGCAGTGATTTTAGAGGAATGGATTAAGAGCAAAGGGGAGTGTGAGATGAAGTGTGAGATGAAGTGTGTGTGTGTGTGTGTGTGTGTGTGTGTGTGTGTGTGTGTGTGTGTCTGTGTGTGTGTGAGAGAGAGAGAGAGAGAGAGAGAGAGAGAGAGAGAGAGACAAGATCTTATGCACTCACAGATGGGAAAGAGACGTCAAGTGGTTGAAGGCTCCCTCTGGAATAGTTGAAAGGTCGTTTCCGTGAAGAGTCCTAAAAAAGGATAAAGGAGAAATTCAAACAAGTGCACGATGCGCTCACTGTTTATTAACTAGAAAGAAGAAGAGGACATTACAGCAGCAATTAGCTCTGAGGCAATTTTGTCAGCAGAAAAAAACAGCACTGATAATTCACAGAACATGCAATATTTTGTGTTAATTCCTACTCACACACACACACACACACACGCACACACACACACACACCCACACACACACACACACACACACACACACACACACACACACACACACACACACACACACACACACACACACACACACACACACACGGGTTTGGTGTCAGTCTAAAAGCAATCAGACCCTGCCATCGGACTGCACCACACCAATGAGGCCGTGCCATTAGTGCCCCAGGGGAATTATTGGAAATTAACAAGTGAGAGTGACAGCTGGGCAGCGGACAAAGCTGACCCAAGCTTGACTATAGGGGTGGCTTCTGGTCAGCCTAGCTTAACCGAGGATAGGCATATTCAGGAATATACTGATGATTTTAAATGCATATCCATTGTATATGTAACATGGGGTTGTGAAAACCACAAAAAAAGAATCTCATCAGGGTCAGAAAAAAAACATTTATGGAAAAGGTGGATCGATTGAACTATGAAGCTTGTAAATTTAAATGTATTTTTATATTACTGAGAATATCAGGAATAGAACTGATTTTCACAGAAGAAGGAATTTTCCCGCTCATGACAAAAAGTCTTATTTCTCAAAACTGATTTTTGGAGTTACCAGTGCTTCTCAATTATTTTCTGTCCCCCCCACCCTCTGCAAGTGACTATAAATAGTATTATTTATCTATAAAATTGTTTCTAGCAGCAAGAACTGTGGCGGAAGACGGCGGATTCTCGTTAAATAAACCTGGTGTCCTGACTGACTGTAGATTTTCTCTAAACCTTGCTCTGAGGATGGAGAACATCTAACTTTGAAGTTGCAGTCATTTTGTTTACCCAGAAAAGTGTTCATTTATTTCCAACAAAAGAAAGGGCATAGTGCAATATAAATACTAGTATAAATATAATTATAATATAATATAATTTAATTTAGTGTCATTTTGTTATTGCGGTTATCTACTGATTTATTTATTGCATTATTATTATTATTATTATTATCATCATTATCTTTTTCTGTTTGTACCTTGACTCCTTGAACTACCGCATAAGAATTCCTATGTGTGTAAAAAACACAAATGGCTATTAAAAAATCCTGACTCCTGAATATCTCCGTCTCTCTACACCTTTCTCTTCGTTCCTGTTAGAAATGTATCTGTGTTGTTTCTTGAGGGGTTGTTTACTGCAACTTCATATCGTTTGCTTGTGCGAAAAACAGCTACATCTTAGAGCGACAATGAGAGTGCCACTGCCACCTAGTGGAGTGGAGGTGCAATTACACTTAATTCTCGTACACTATTCCAGAAAAGCATGTTCCCCAGGGTCCCACCATACCCCCCCCCCCCCCCCCCCCCGCATCACACCACGCCCCTCAAAGGGGGGGCATGCCACACTATTTGAGAAGCACTGAGTCTGAGTTATACACATTATATAATCTCAGCTTTAAAATAACTCAAATATTAAAATCAGATGAGATTTAATGAAGTTATATATTTCAAGTCCCCCAGTGGCTTATCAAAAGCATGTAAAAGAACCATTGCTGACTTTCGACAAGAGTAGCTGCATAGCCATCAGAGTGTTTTTGCCATGCGATGGCCTGGTGAGCTGTCCAGGGTGTGCCTTGCCCTTGTTCAAAGTCGGCTGGGATGGGCGCTAGACTCCCTGCGACAGTAATTAGGATTAAGCAGTTCAGAAAATGAATGAATGAATATATTTCAAGTTGAATTAATTTAAAAACCTTCAATTTGCCCTAAAATCACTTTTGTGCATGATTCATTTTCTGGTGATGAGTAACAATTGTATATAAATATTATACATATATATATATATATATATATATATATATATATCAAAATAAATTCAGGTTCTCTTTAAAGAGCCCCATTCACTTACAGGTATTACAGGTATATAAAATTCAGATGATTTACAGTGTTATCTCTTGGAATTAAAGGGAATGAGCCACAATGAAACCATTTGCTCACCCCTGTACCTGAGGCCCAATGACCCCTGCAACAGGCATAAAGCTATTACTAAATATTGCCATCTTTTTAATTCCTCTTGAAATCATAAGCATTCCTTTGCTTCTTAACCCACGTCTCATACTTTTCCACTTTCTATGGATCAGAGGTACACTTCCAAGTTATCACACACACACACACACACACACACAGACACACAGACACACACACACACACACACACACACACACACACACACACAAGATCATTCCTTCAGTCACATGGTCTTGTTAATGTATTGTCAAAAGACACAGAACCAAAACAAGATGCAAACCAGGTGAATAAGATACTAAACCTTTGAGCCGGGATGGTTTCACTAAGAAAACCTTTATATTCACCCAAAATTAACTGATAATGGATGATAAAACACATAGTTATGGAGTGAATAGATATCTTTAATGAATGTGGATAAGCTCCAGACTGCGGCTTATGGAAGGTGAAAAGGGAGAAGAAAGGAAAAACGGTTTCTCTCTTCTTCCAGGTACAAAGGAGTGACCCTGCTGAGGCCAGAAACTCAATTTGCCTGATTTCTGCCCTGTTTCACAGCCACCTCTTGATGTGGCATTATTACAGCTTGCTGTGGGGCAGTGGCTCACCCTAAGGTGTGTGTGTGTGTGTGTGTGTGTGTGTGTGTGTGTGTGTGTGTGAGGGCAGGCAAGCATTAGTCACCATAATTTGAGATGTAGGCATAGCATTAATTAGCTAAATTAATAATTCCGTCAACATAAGGTCCCTACAAGGACATCTGTATGTGTGTGTGTGTGTGTGTGTGAGTAGTATATGTGTCTCTGCTTGTGTGTGTGTGTGTGTGTGTGTGTGTGTGTGTGTGTGTGTGTGTGTCCCTGCCTCACCATGTGTGCCCGAGACTTACAGCAGACGGAGAGAGCGCAGTCCATCGAAGGCGTGCACCGGTACACAGCGGATCTGATTATAACTCAGGATACTACAGAGACAGAGTAGACAGGAATGTATTAAAAACATTTAAGCATTCAAACACTCACACAAACTGCTGTGTTTGTTGTTCGCCATGTGCGGCAGATGGCCCACTCACAGTGTGGAGAGCTGAGTCATATTGCTGAAGACGAAAGGGGTCAGAGCGCTGATACTGTTGTTACTCAGGTCTCTGTACGCGAGAACATGAAAACACATATACAAGTGAAAATAACACAACAAACACACCGGTGTGGTAGACATGTCAAAACCAGACAACTGGGCTCAAATTGCTCGTAATGTTCAGCTCTGAAGGAGTGGAAGGGCTTACACAAGGAGAAGCTGTTTCAGATTGCTCAGCTCCTTCGGTACTAAGGTGAGCAGGTTTCCTTCCAGATACCTGAGGAAGATAAGACCAGCATGAATTTACATGATGCCACATGAATTCTAACTCTTTCATTTTATTTTCTGAACCGTATAATCCCTTATTAATGTAATGGAGAGGCTGAAGCCCACCCCGTGCCAGCTCACCAGACCAGTTTGCCAATCCATCAACGGGCCGAACACAAACACATAACCATGTTTATTTTTCTAACAATTTTAAAATTCTGACAGTTCCAAGTGTCCTTCATTTTATTCAAGCATTAAGTCATCAGAATTTTTTAATTCTTATATATGGAGTGAGGTGGCCTGGTGGTAAGGTGCTGGATCAGTGATCCCAACGTTTGAGGGTTCAAGTCCCACTCTCAACAGGTTGCCACTGTCCCCCCAGTGCAGCTAACTGGGTTATCAAAAACCGGCCATGTCTCTCACTATCTATGATGTGAGGATGTAAAAGAATCATTGCTGATTTTGGTCAAGAGTAGCTGCATAGCCGTCAGTATGTTTCAGCCCTGCGATGGCCTGGCAAGCTGTCCAGGGTGTACCTTGCCCTCGCCCGGAGTCGGCTGAGCGGGGCACCAGCCTCCCCGTGCCTTTAATTAGTATTAAGCGGTTCAGAAAATGAATGAATATGGACTGATAAAATTGCTCGTTCCTGTGTATATACTATCAGTAATAAATATGTCAATTTGGAATAGAGAAGGTCTCCCGCCCCTATGCTGGGCACTCTTGCAGCACCCAACACCTACTGCGCACTATAGTGTAATGTTGCTCCACAGTCATTTACATTGCTAAATGGCTTTCATTCTTGGACCCCCCCCTCAGTCATCATATTAGGCAATTTAGGTCTGACTGTGTCATGATTAATGTTGCCTCTTTCTGTTTGTACTTTGATTAGTGTGTCCAATTTAAAATGCATCTTTGACGGTCTGTTTCGTGAAGCATACACTGTGTCCTGTAGTGGGGTTGGTGGTGTAGTAAGGAAAATGGCACATGTTCCATAGTTTGAAAGTTTGAATTCTGTCAGACCCTCACTGTGTTAAGACCCCATGGGCAAGGTCTCAACTAAAAGTGTGCCTCAGTCCACCTCGTCATATACATGAGTACATGTGAAATACTGGGAGGGTAAACCGCGATGCACTGGAGTCCCATCCACAAAACCTTGACCTTGTAATTGCTTTCCGCTACAGAAACTGGGATGAACTGACGAGTCGATGGGCTCAAGTGTAAGAATTCCAGCAGACTTTACCTCCACTGTATTGTACTAGACTTGATTGAGATGATTCAACTTTAAGTCAACTGTAAGCCATAATATCATTCAGATCAATTAGATTAAACTTCTATAATAAATGTCTGTTTACAGTTACCCCTACAGCCAACGAGACATGAAAGCACAAGTTTAGTAAGACAGCTCCCGTAAATAAATGCATTAACACTGACTGAGGAAGGTGAATAAATATTATATAAATAGATGACTGTCTGGCTACATTCTTTATGTGCTTTTTTCTTCAAGCCAAACAGTAAAAGTAAAATATATTGAATTCTGTTTAGCATCTACATTTTCATAGGAAGTGTTTATGCATGTTGCACTTGAGGCTGAGAAATATAAGACTGAGGTATAAAAGACAGAGGTATAAAAGAAAAAGATATAAAATGAAGAGATGTAAAGCCGAGAGATATCAGACTGAGATATATAAAACAGAGAGATATAAAACAGAAAGCTATAAAACTGGTAGATGTAAGGCCAAGGGATATAAGACCGAGAGATATAAAAGAAAGATATAAAATGGAGAGATGTAAAGCCGAGAGATATCAGACTGAGACCTATAAGACAGAGAGATATAAAACCAATATATATATATATATATGAGGGAGAGAAATAAAACTGAAAGATGTAAGACAAAGAAATATAAGAGCAAGAAATATAAGACGGAAAGATATAAGAAGGAGAGACACAAGACTGAGAGATATAAGACTGAAAAATGTAAAACTGAGAGATACAAAGCAGAGAGATATAGGACGGAGAGATATAAGACTGAGAGACACAAGACTGAGAGATACAAGACTGAGAGATACAAGACACAGAGATATGAGACTGAAAAATGTAAAACTGAGAGATACAAAGCAGAGAGATATAGGACGGAGAGATATAAGACTGAGAGACACAAGACTGAGAGATACAAGACTGAGAGATACAAGACACAGGGATATGAGACTGAAAAATGTAAAACTGAGAGATACAAAGCCGAGATATAAGACAGAGAGATACAAGTCGGAGAGATATGAAACTGAAAAATGTAAAACTGAGAGATACAAAGCAGAGATATAAGACGAAGCGATATATAAGATAGATAGATGTGTGTGTGTGTGTGTGTGTGTGTGTGTGAGAGAGAGAGAGAGCATATAAGATAGCGAGATATGAGACAAAGAGATATAGGAAAGGGACATATACGACGGCCTTGTGCTGCTGTATATTTTGCTTAGTTTTATCTGAAAGACGCTGAAAAGGCTGCATGCCTTCCTTCATAAATATTACTTCATCCCTCTAAATATTGTTCTACTGACAGCACATCACAACATGAGTGACGAGTGGAGTGCAACAGGTGTTCATTCATCAACATGTGCTGTAATATTCATGGTGAAGTTTATTATTATTAAACACACATGGCATGAAAGCTTTTACTTATGAAAAGCAATAGGATGTTGTTTTTCTTTCTCATGCCACTGGACTTGACATGTGAAGTAAAAAAAAAAAAAATAATAATAATAATTCTCAAATTTTAAAAACATTTTATAAATACTGTATGTGTGAATCATGTACACTGGCACATCTCCCATACTCATTTCTCATCCCTTATTCTCATGCCACTATCATCCTTTCCTCTATCTATCCATTTTGCTCTCTGACTCCTTGTGACAAAAGGGATGGAAAATGCCTGAGTCTCCTAAACCAGCAGTTTGTCATTGTCTCAACCAAGGCCAAGAGCATGACCAGAGCAGGCCTGGACACTGTGGTAATGCCTCAGGAGAAAGAAGGGAATTGCGGTGTTTGAGGCAGGTCCTTCTAGTTAATGGGGCTTAATAGCTATGAGGCACCTTCTGGGTGAGAAATTCGAATAAAACAGTATAGTGCAAGCTAAGGTAACAAAGACAGCAAAAAGAAATGCACCAGAAAAGAGAGGGGCAGACAGAGACTCACAGCTCTGTTGTGTCCTTGGGGATGCCCTTGGGCAGGGAGCGCAGTCCACGGTTACTGCAGCGCACCACTGTATCGGAGCACGTGCAAGGATCGGGACAGCGAGGGACCGATGGCAAACAGACATTCTCCTCTAAACCTGGACAGAAAACCGATCAAAAGAGTGGGATAAGACAACAGACACGGGTATACTGGCTTTGTTTACATATTACGTGGTTAGAATGTAGCTGCAGTTGCTCACATTTCCATATCGGCTATTACAGTAATGAATCAGGATTGTGGATGCACTGCAAGGCGCTGCAAGTGTGACAACTGCACCAAAATAACCCCCTTCCCGCCAACAGAGGACTAAAAACGTACTGTACGTACATCCCACACGTCCTTGAAAAGTCTTGCTACTAGGTCCAGTGTCTAACTTTTCATACATGTGCTTTGTCCCTGCCCGTGTTTATGACCTCATATGATCCTGTCTAGGTTTAGGATTTTGATGATCAGACTATCTGTAGCTCTGCATCAATTTCAATTCGTAACTTCTACATAACAACAATAATAAGAATAAGTAACAATAAAAGGAAACTGCTGGACGAACATTTTTCAACTAAATTTGGTTAATTAGCAACAGGCCAGTCAAATGATTAGGTATAAAAAGAACATCTGGAAAAGGTTCACCATTCTACAAAAAACAAACAAACAAACAAACAAACAAAAACCAGCACCTTCAATTTTATGGAACATCTTCAGAATATAATCTCTTTAACGTAAATTTGCAAACACAGTCTATAATATCATCAAAAGAATCATAAGAAATCTCTGTACGCAAAGGACGAGTCGATCTATTGTGATCTTCAGACACCCCGGGAAAACCAGGCACGACTCTGTTATGGAATCGACTGTATAGGCTCATTAATACGTCCAGAAATCACTGTGAAATTAACCAAATCAATTGCAATGGGATCCAGCAGTCATATTCTTTTAGTACCACTTTTACACCTTTCAGCCAATTCTCCTCAGAAGTCCCATCAACTTAAAAAAAAAAACATTAAGTCATTGTTTTCATTTTTCAAGAAATGGTAAATTGTCTCATTTTCATACTTTTTGAAATGTTCTGATTTCAATAAAATATGTGTTTTATGAGATTTATTTAAAAAAAGCACTATAATGGGATTTCTCACGTTCCGTGCTTAATTGGGACCAAGATCTCCCTGCGACCACTGAATTCCGCGAAGTAGGATCACCCCCCCCCTTACACACACAAACAAACCTGACACGTATACGTACATGTATATCATTCATCAGTTCACTTTCTGTAACTGCTTAATCCTAATTTGGGTCGCGGGGAGGCTGGCGCCCATCCCAGCCAACTTCGGGCAAGGGCAGAGTACACCCTGGACAGCTCGTCAGGCCATCGCAGGGCGGAAACACGCCGACAGCTTTTCAGCCTACTTTTTACGAAAGTCAGCAATGGTTCTTTTACATGCCTCACACCATAGACGCCTTTGATAACCCAGTTAGCTGCACTGGGGTGTGTGTGTGTGTGTGTGTGTGTGGCAGTGACAACCTTGTGGAGAGTGGGACTCGAACCCCCAACCTTTGGATCAGCGATCCAGCGCCCTATCCCACTAGACCACCACTGCCCTCGTACATGTATATGTGTATATAATATCAATAAATACATATTCAATTCTATAAATGCTTATAATAACAATTAAACATTCAAAATAATGCATGATATGTAAATAAAATATAAATACACACGCATACAGATGCATGCATGCGTGCACGCAAAAATGTAGCTACTTTTGATGGGAAGTTTTGGGTTGTTTGTGTTTTTGCATAATTGGCCTTGTTTTTGTGGTATTTTCCTTAACTTTTCCCCCTAGTTTTCTTTAATTTCCTTTTTTTTAATTCGATGAACATTAAAAAAAAACAAAAAAACAAAACAAAATGCGATGCACTGAACCCGCGTGAATTCAAGCGTGAAGTAGCGGGGGGTGGGGGGCAGGGGCGGACACCCCTGTATTCTGTTTCATTTTCATTTTACACAGCATTCTACCTTTATTTACTGGGATTGTATAAAAGGTTGTTGTATTGTAAGGGTGTCGTGTGAGTTTATTTACAAACAAATTATTTTGGAGAAAGAGGTGACAAATAGCTGCAAGGAGAATCACAGCTTCATCATTTCATAATCACACTCAAATTGTCACTGCAAAAAACACACGTGTGCCTAATTAGCAGGGGGCTAACGTAGAGATTTACATACTACATAATTATTTTGAGTGTTTTACATAATCGTCCCATCACAAATCTATATTATAACAGCAATAGAAAGTGAAAGGGTTTTGCACGGAGAGGAAACAGAACACGTCCTAATTACTCCCTTACTCACTTCCTCTAACCTACCGTCAAATTGGGGTTTTTTTTTTTTTTTTTTTTTTTTTTTTTTGGTCCTTGTGGCAAATTTCCAACATCAAGAACGCAGCAAATGAAAATCCGATTTGACCGAGTCATACATCCCTGTATCTGTTCTTTTAAATAAATGTGACTTGAATGTAAAAAAAAAAAAAAAAAAAAAAAAAAAAGATTTAATGTGTTTTCTTGGCAGTCACAGTAAAGAAAATCTGTCCTGCTAACATCACACATGCCAACAAAATTGTGAGCTGCCTGTCTGAACCTATCCATAGAGAGACTTTAATTTTTAATGCTACTTTTACCAAGATATCTCACACGCAAGAGAAAAGTAGAGCCAGCATCGCTGGGTTTAATATAGACATTCATAAATACTTTAAAATGGAAAGAAAGGGGGACTAAAAGAGGAGAAAGACAAAGAACAGAACAGCAGCAAAACCACAGGTATAACGGAGTGTGTGTGTGTGTGTGTGTGTGTGTGTGTGTGTGTGTGTGTGTGTGTGTGTGTGTGTGTGTGTGTGTGTGTCCACGCCATGTTAACTGGCCCAAAAATGATTAAGTAGTTCCCCTGCCAACACAAGCCACTCTTGTAGATATCTGACAATCAGCATCAGAAACACTTGCACCAAATAAGCGACACCATGCACAGGAGTTAAAAATCGTCCAGTAAATATTGTTCTTGGCCAGCATTTTTTTTTTTTAATTTTCCCAAACCAGGCCTCACAGCTTCCCGGTCTGCCTGGTTTCATTCCCAGATTGAGAGATGCTATCTGCATAGGAATGGAATGGCTCCCCTGATTAAAAAGAAACAAGGAATTAAGACATTAATGAGGGTTAATGGAGGCTCACGCCGGTCTGGTCTAACAATAACAGGTCTGAGTGAAGACAGAGAGGAGAGGAGGGCGAGAAAAAGAGAGAGAGGGAGAGAGAAACTAATTTTACTGCAATGATTGGGCATCCCTGAACTGCAGAAAATGTCTTCCTGCAAGTCAATTTAGCATCTGTGTAATTTTAGCACTCTGAAAATAGCGCGGTATTGCAATAATTTATTTCTCAGGAAAAGCAGGAACAGAACGAAAAAATCTTTGACCTTCTTAATCGCCTCTCTTACTCAGCTCTAAATAAAACAGCAGTCTTCTACAGTTAAAAAAAAAAAAAAAAAAAAGCAGCCAAATATACAAAGCCAGCTTGCGTTGTGCTAACTAATGGCCCTCTTACTTACTTAGCGAACCCCCTCACTTTGAAGCCTTCCGTTTCAATTCTTCCTTCTACTGCCTACATCTGTGCCGTCTATTCCCCGAAGCTCTTAAGCGGCAAAAGAGCTGCTCTCTTCAGAACACTCAGGCTTTGGCGGCAAAGCTTGACTCTAGCTGAGATTCTGGCCAGACAGAAGCCAAACCACATTTCCTTTTTCTCTGTTAAAATTTACAACGACGCGGCAGGACAGCGGTTCTCCCTCAGCGTCTGCAGGGAAATGGCCACTGTTTGCCTCTAAACGCTGGCCGATGTCTGACAATGAAGGGGTGTTGTGGTCTGATCTGCCCTCCAAATGCCCTCTTTGCACTGGGAAGGGGGTGCGTTTGATTTATGCTCACCCTAAACAGCATCATTGACATTTTTAATGTGAAGCAACAGCCCCGAGATGGAGCGTGACGTGATCTATGGCCTCAACTAGTGACCAAAAGATGAGCGGGTTCTGATCAAACTAGCATGACTCAATAAGAAGATGCAAGTAATGCTGACTGTGAAGGTGCATGACTCTTAAGAACTGAAGTCCTCTGAGCTTTCAGTTCAATGATTCTGGATTCATTAAATGCTGCCATGTGGTTTGGGTTTTGACCTCTAAGAACCGGTGTATATGCATTGTAAATGGACGGTACGGGTATGAAAGAGTAGACAGTGATCCCTCGCCGCTTCGTGCTTCAGTTTCAGTGCATTGAGGGTTTTTCAAAAATATTCATTGAAAAATAAAAAAAATAAGGAAATTAAGGTAGAATCGGGGGGAAAAAAAAGGAAAATGCCACAAAACAAGGCAAATTATGCAACCCCCCCCCCAAACAAACAAACAAACAAACAAACAAACAAACAAAAAACAACCCAACAAAACTACTTATATTTTTATGTCAGGTGTGCATTTATGTCTGCACACGTCTGTATGTGTGTGTGTTTATATTTTATTTACATCTTATGTATTATTTTTGAACGTTTAATTGTTATTATAAGCATTTATAATATATTATAATAAATTATAGCGTTGAATATGTATTTATTGATATTATATACACATATACATGCATTTATATGTCAGTTGGGTGGGGTGTGGTGGGGTGTGGTAGGGGTGGGGTGGGGGTGTGGGGGTTGATCCTACTTTGCAGAAATCAACGGTCACGGGGGGTCTCGGTCCCCATTAACCACGGAAAGTGAGGAATCCCTGTACTGATACACATGTACATATTAAAATGAAAGCTGATGTATAGGAAAATCAAACGAGTCATGAATAAGACAGGAGTATGTTGAGAAACAGTATATCTGTTTACCATCACAGGTGAAGTCAGGCATAGCCACGTCCTGTATCGGAATTTCCTTCAGAAAGTCAGGCTTCTGACATCTGGGGTTTCCACTCACCACCCTGGTTTTCTTCAGCCACTGACCAAGCCATGCCAAGTGACAGTCGCACACATATGGGTTGGACAGTAGGTTACTGTAGATAGCAAAACAACACATACATTCATTATACAGAAGCTTGTGCTTATAGACATTCGAGTAGAACCACAGATCGTTCAAGTGACTTTTTGGTGCTTTTCAAGAGTGTAAGCTGAAGTTTAATTGAATGCAATGATTTCTTCAAAAATAGACTTGGACGCCTAAATACTACTGCCAGAATAATACTACTGCCAGAATAATACTACTGCCAGAATAATACTACTGCCAGAATAATACTACTGCCAGAATAATGCTACTGCCAGAATAATACTACTGCCAGAATAATACTACTGCCAGAATAATACTACTGCCAAAATAATACTACTGCCAGAATAATGCTACTGCCAGAATAATACTACTGCCAGAATAATACTACTGCCAAAATAATACTACTGCCAGAATAATACTACTGCCAGAATAATACTACTGCCCAAATAATACTACTGCCAGAATAATACTACTGCCAGAATAATACTACTGCCAGAATAATACTACTGCCAGAATAATACTACTGCCAGAATAATACTACTGCCAGAATAATGCTACTGCCAGAATAATACTACTGCCAGAATAATACTACTGCCAGAATAATACTACTGCCAAAATAATACTACTGCCAGAATAATACTACTGCCAAAATAATACTACTGCCAGAATAATACTACTGCCAGAATAATACTACTGCCAAAATAATACTACTGCCAGAATAATACTACTGCCAGAATAATACTACTGCCAGAATAATACTACTGCCAGAATAATGCTACTGCCAGAATAATACTACTGCCAGAATAATACTACTGCCAAAATAATACTACTGCCAGAATAATGCTACTGCCAGAATAATACTACTGCCAGAATAATACTACTGCCAGAATAATACTACTGCCAGAATAATACTACTGCCAAAATAATACTACTGCCAGAATAATACTACTGCCAGAATAATACTACTGCCCAAATAATACTACTGCCAGAATAATACTACTGCCCAAATAATACTACTGCCAGAATAATACTACTGCCAGAATAATACTACTGCCAGAATAATACTACTGCCAGAATAATACTACTGCCAGAATAATGCTACTGCCAGAATAATGCTACTGCCAGAATAATACTACTGCCAGAATAATACTACTGCCAGAATAATACTACTGCCAAAATAATACTACTGCCAGAATAATACTGCTGCCAGAATAATACTACTGCCAGAATAATACTACTGCCAAAATAATACTACTGCCAGAATAATACTGCTGCCAGAATAATACTACTGCCAAAATAATACTACTGCCAGAATAATGCTACTGCCAGAATAATACTACTGCCAGAATAATACTACTGCCAGAATAATACTACTGCCAGAATAGTAATACTGCCAGAATAATACTACTGCCAGAATAATACTACTGCCAAAATAATACTACTGCCAGAATAGTACTACTGCCAGACTAGACAGACAACATGATTGACAAGTAATCAGAGATGTCTCCATAGGGTGTTTCCTCCAGTTTATAGTAGGCAAACCCCCCTACTGGAGCATTTGTGGAGGAGAGTAGAGAAGCCAGAGGAAACCAAATCAGGCATAGTGCAAATGTGCAAAATTTCAAACAGGTAACACCCCCCACACACACACACCCGCCCCCCTCCCCAATCAGAACTGGACCCAGGAGCAGTGAAGTGGCAGTACTGTATTACTAACTGTAACACCATGCAATTCTCACCCTTAATCCTTTTGGGTAAATTCTCTCGTACTCTCGGTTTTTTTTTTGGTATGCATATGTGGAAATCTGTGATCCCTCTAATGATTAAAGTATGTTAATATGATTGCGGTTTGTGTTCTGTATATAAATACAACAACTGTAACAAACTATTTACTGCAGCACTGCGAGACAACATTTCTCAAGGCAGAAACATAAGTCAGAGGCACATTTTTTTTTAATCACATATGGGCTGAGCCAGGCACTAACCTTCATCCCTGAGTCTGTTAAATGGACCACAGGAGTGGAGCTTTCAGGCCTGAGATACTGACCCATTTTTCATTGGTCCTCTCAGAGCTCCAAAAGCTCTACTAGAGGAGCAAGACCTAAATCATAAAACTTTAGCCTTCAGCTGAAGGTGTGACTAGCCATGAGTCAGTGAGGCTGTAAGTGAGGGTCCTGGCTGACAGATGCAGAGTTACCATGCGCTGATCTTCGACTGCATCCGGCTTACTAGTGCTGCCGTAGAGCCCCTTTATTCACAAGCTGCAAATGGTGCATCTGAGAGCTGTTATTCCATGCTACCCTACAGCATGGACTAATTAAGTGAGCTGACCTTCTGGTGCATTGCTAACATATGCGTGAGGGCTTGCAGGCAGCAGCACATGTTAATACCGGAGCAGCCTCGCCATGTGTTTGCCTTTAATTATTCACACCGTTCTTTATAAACAACAAAGCATCAAATTAGCTTCATGAATAAGAAACAAATTAACACAGGGAGAACAGTTCAGATTTTGGTTCTGAATGGTTCTCCAGGAATATTCTATTTTTGGGTAACAAATATTTTGCCTGATATTTTTTGGACTCACATTCTTAGTTACCATAATAAACAAACAAACAAAAAAGGAACCAGCTTTGGTAAGTCGACGATATGTACAAGATCAAGTCTGCTCAAGGCCAAATCAAAGTTCAAGGTTTGGGTCTGAATCAAAACCAAGTCTGAAGGAGATCGTGTTGAAGCCAAGCCCAAGAGAAGAAAGTGTTCAAAGTGAGAGTAACAGAGTCGTATGATTGGTTATCATGTGGCCCATATCAATATCTCATTCTCATTAGATTTTTAATTCATTAAATCAATTTTCCAAACAAGCTCACTAAAGCAATAATCTTGTTTTAAATTAGTTGGATGAAGGGCGGCACGGTGTCGCAGTGATCAACACGTCTGCCTCACAACAAGAAGGTCCTTGGTTTGATTTTTCTGGGTGGAGTTTGCATGTTGTCCCCATGATTGTGTGGGTTTTCTCTGGGTACTTCAGTTTCCTTCCACAATCCAAATCCATGCACAGTATGCTAATTAGCTGTTCCAAATCACCCCTAGGTGTGAGTGTGAAAACGAATCAATGAATGATTTACATGTAAAAAAAAAAAAAAAAAAAAAAAAAAAAAAAAAAACATTCATTATCTGAAACGCTTAATCCTCATTAGGGCTGTAGGGACCCAAGACACCCATTTCACCAGACTCTGGGCCATCGCAGGGCAGAAACACGCTGATGGCAATGCAGCCTACTCTTACTTTTTTTTATTGGCAGCTGAACTTGGCAGAAACCAATTACAATATTTTATGTAACCAACGGAAAAAGACTGGGAATGTTCCGAATACAAATACCTATGAGCCCAAAAAACATTTAAAACAACAGAAAAAATGTCTTGAATTCAGACTCCATATGAGCTGCGAATATTAGTGCCCTGGTGTGGATTACCGCAAGGATTACTAAAAGGTCACCAGAACATGCGGAGAACCTTCTCTGACTCATTGCAGGTTAGAGTACGGCTCGGTTATTTACAAAGTCATGGGAACATTCTTTGAACTATCACCCGCAGCCGATACAAACTTCCTGAACCCAAACTAGACCCAAAAATGTTCTGTCTCAGTTACCAAAAACAACCATTCCCAGAATGCTTTCAAGTACACACACAAAAAAATATGGCAAAAGTCTTTCTTGGCCAAAAATGAATTTAAGGTCGACTCTGCTTCCTTGTAAAACCCTCACACCTCTTTTTCCGAATAAGGCAGTCTTAATAAATATGTCTGTGATTGTTCGGATGACACCCTGCAATGGCCTGCCGAGCTGTCCAGGACGTACTCTGCCCTCTCTCAGAGTGCGCTGAGATGGGCGCCAGCCTCCCTGTGTCCCTAACTAGGATTAAACAGTTCAGAAAATGAATGAATGAATATTCAGAAGATCAGAGGAAAATGACCCACAGAAAGTCGAAGTGAATATAAAATAAAATACACAAACCTGACAATATTGTTAATTCAGTCCATTTTCTGTAACCGCTTAATCTTTATTAGGGTAAACCTCGCCAGGCCATTGCCGGACAGCTTGCCAGGCCATCACAGGGCGGAAACACGCTGACGACTTTGCAACTACAGTACTCTTGTTGAAAGTGAGCAATGGTTCTTTTACATGAACCTCACACCATAGACAGTGAGAGACATGGCCGGCCTTTGATAACTCAGTTAGCTGCACGGGGTGGGGGAGGGGTGGGGGTGGGTGGCCGGGAGGGGGGGGGGGGGGGGCGAGTGGGGCTTGAACCCCAAATCTTAGGATTAGTGATCCAGCAACTTTTACCACGAGGCCACCACTGCCCACTACGCTAACTATATTGTAAATACAATATCCAAATAGTATCCTGACGACGGCAAATCCCATTTAACATTTTAAAACAACGTGAAATTTAAGATGCCTGTTCTGAGTGTACCTTTGCTTCATTTTCTCTGCGTACTGTATTTCCCCAACCGCTGATCCTTTAAAAGCGTTCCAATAAATATGAAAGCGACTTTCAGTTTGAAATCACAATCCTGATGCTTCTAATCTTAAGTATTGACTAATATGCTGGCATGTTAGTGTTTCATAATCTTTTGAGCTTATAATTATAAGGGGACTTTTTTTTACGAGAATACAATGTTTGAACTTGTATTTGAATTAAAAAAAAAAAAAAAAAAAAAAAAAAAAAAACACACAGCTCCAGTTTTTGCTCTTATGTTATTCGTCATGCCTGAAGGAAGCCAAACCCAAATACTGACATCAGATGTTGGAGTGAAAGCGGTGAGTGACCAAAAAACAACCTCAGCATTAAGAAAAGCATCTGCAAACAATAACGCAAAAAGAAAAGCACTCTGATTGCACCACATGCTATGGGATTATAATAGCAGTATAATTGGGGTTGTGTTTGACTTCCTGTGTGCGCAAAAAACTCGAAAGCTGCCTGAAGGCTACGCACAACTCAACCACAACGAGATTTAACTAAGAATCTGAATGAACAGAGATTGACTGATATACGCATCGCTGCATTCATAACGGCACGAAAATCGAAAGGAGCACGTACGTTCTCATCTTAAACAGTCATTTTTTAACAAACCACCTTCTGCAATCTCATGATTTAATCATTTTAGCTGGATTCTCTACAAGGAGACATTTTCAGTCACTTGAGGTTTCACAGCTCTTTCGGCTTTGTATCACAGTATTTGGGAGGGTGAGCACTCACATGGTAGAGAGAGAGTGCAGGGTGGAGAAGGCTCCTGGGACGATAGTGGAGATGCGGTTATCGTACAGCGAGAGCAGACGTACAGAGCTGAGGCCAGTGAAGGTGGTGTTGTCCACACAAGCGATCTGGTTGCTCCGTAGCATCCTGCAGAGACACACCCACACCCACACCACACCATAGACATCTGAGTTAGACAGTAACAACACAAACGAGTAAAATCACTGAATTATTGTTTCGGCAATCATAAAATTTGATCACTCTCTGCGCATTCTTTCCATAATAAAGGCAAGACAAGCAATACTGTGCCTGGGCTTCATTTGCACATCTGAACATGACGGGTACTTATATTTTATCATGTCATATTTCACGTCCCACATGTTATAGTGTACTGGCATAAAATTCCTGATAGAATTTTCATGTCTGCTGTGTTGGCAGTAAAACCCTCTGCAATGGCTACATTCACATTTCAAGCTTCTCAACAACAGTTTCCTTTGATTATCACATTTAGGAAGACACTAAAGCCTGCAATAGTGACCTGGATATGAGGTGTGCCGGGGCACTTAGATTTTAAGTTGCATCGAGCAAATGAAATATTAACAGAAAATTAAAAACGAAAGCAATTTGGCAGACAGATATGAAAATATATTCTATCCTAGGTGACTAAATATCAAGGTTCTGCACTCTGATTGGCTAATCTACCATAGGATATCTGCTAATATACCGTGACCTGTAGTGACATCACCATAGAAAAAAACAGTAATGAGTTGTTCTAGGCTCAAGTATTTCATGATTAAAAATCCATGTTTTATTTTTAAGAATTAGACCCCTTTAGTTTAGAGTAATTCCACAAAATGCAATAAAATATTGAATTAAGGTATTTAATATCACTAACAATTTTTTTTTAATTTCATGCGGGGTTTTTTTTTCACCAAACACAAACTTCTGGGACCACTCAAGGAGCAGACCTTCAACTACTGTCTGAGCTTCCCTGAACCACAGAAAATATCTTTATGCAAGTCAGTTTAACTTCTGTGTACCTTCAGCACCCTGGCTCGTCATGAAATCAAGTACTTTATAGTGCATGGACATATTTTATTATTCATTTATTGATTGATTTATTTCACTGCCCCCCACCCCCCACCAAATCAGAATTTATTGTAATGCTAAAGGAAAAAGCAATGAACTCCTTGCTAATCAACTCCATAAAAAACAATAAAATACACAATTCAAGTCTTTTTAGGAAGAACTTTATTTTGAGGATTTTTTTTGTCAAATGTCACATTACATGACTGTTAGAGAAACAGGCTTGAAGTTAGCTCTGTGCTAATCGGCTTTCCTAAATGTTATAGTAAAGATGTGCGTGTTTCTGTGTGTGTGTGTGTGTGTGTGTGTGTGTATATACATATATATATATATATATATATATATATATATATATATATATATATATATATATATATATATATATATATATATACACATACACACACATATACAGTCTCGGCCCCTAATTTACGAAGACCCCTTTGTACGAAATCTCCGGATTACGAAAAACATTTTCTTGAGTTTCCGTCCCTGAACTTACTAAAAGAAATTCAAAATTCAAATGCGCCAATCAAAATTTCACACGACGCGCGAGTTGCTCTCTCTCTCAACATCCCGCCCCACTGGCCTCCTAGATAGAGACAGAAGGAAGCTTCACGTTTTAGTTTTTAGTTTAGTTTTTTAAGTTGTTTTAATTCAGTAAATGTTTAATAAATGTGGGTGAATTTGAGCTCATCTGGAATTCCAATCCCTCAAGGAATCAAATTAAAGTTGAGTCTGTCAAGCAGGGAATGCGCTTTGAATTCCACGTCTTGTGGGCGTGGCCCACATCGCGTGAGAGAGAAGGAGATGAGAGAGAGAGAGAGAGAGAGAGAGAGAGAGAGAGAGAAAAAGAGTGTGTGTGTGAGAGAGAGAGAGAGAGAGAGAGAGAGAGAGAGAGAGAGAGAGAGAGGTGTGTGTGTTAATAAAAATGTTTAATAATGGTTTAATTAATGAATATGTTAATAAAATGGTTTAATAAATAATTTTCTTTTACTTTTAACAAATATTTCATACAAAATTGGTGTACTTTTATCATTTTTAAAGGGTTTATCCAGTCCAAGGACTGGAGACTTGGAACAAATTAGGTGTTTAACATGTAAGATGCGGCCCCTACTTACGAAAGCCCCGCTATACGAAAAGGGCTCTGGAACGGGTTAATTTCGTAAATTGGGGTCCGACTGTATACTGTATATACATACAATATACAATAATAAATATGCTATACAGTATTGTGTACAATCCAGAGGATAGACCCAAATTATAGAACCATATGTTTGGCTAACACCTCACGACTTATAAGCTCATTTATGATTATAGTTTGTGGGATATCTGAGAAATATCTATCTATATCTATACATATATACATTTGTGTGTGTGTGTGTGTGTGTGTGTGTGTGTGTGTGTGTGTGTGTGTAGTCAAGATGCTGGCCTTAATACTCACTGCCTCTTCACGAAGCCCAGTTGCAAATGGGCTAAATGCAAACCAGAGGCTGTTGGGACACAAATGTGAAAGGAGCAAATTCCACATTAGACCCTGACAAACAGGGACCTGAGACAGGCAAACTCAATTTAGGCATCATGTTCCTGGGATTTAAAAGGCAACAAATTCAATACTGCTCAACCATGATTCCATTCATTTGTTCCTACGCACTCTTCTCTCTCTCCAATTTGGCTAATCAGACGGAGAGCAGAGCTTCGCAAGGCCATGCTGAACTCCCAGGCTCCAAGGGACACATTATATTAGCATCTTTGATCTTGTAGTATGCTGCTTGTGACAGCAATCCAGGATATGCGTCGTGTGGTTAAAATCTTCCTCATACCTGATATGAAGTACCATACTTCTGCTTTTTGAGCAAACGAAATGCACCGGATTCTACAGTTTTATCAACAATTAAAGAGGTGCATGGATCCTGTGCCTGTGAAATTTATACAGCAGTAAACTTGAATGGCGTTTCTTTGGCTGGTTCTGTGTGTTTATACTGAAACTGAAGCCCAAGGTTAGGAGAGGATAATAAGGAGATGGGAACCAACTCACAGGCTTTTGAGGCCAGTCAGTCCTCTGAACATGCGTCCATGGACAGTCTGTAACTTGTTTCCAGTGAGCAGGAGATCAATGATGCCTCCAGCGCCGTCAAATACACCCTCCCGAATCTCCCGTAGCTTATTATTACTCAGGTTTCTGGAATTAAACAACATTCATTCATTCATTCATTCATCCATTCATTTTCTGTAACCATTTAATCCTAACTAGGATTCACGGGGAGGCTGGTGCCCATCCCAGCCGACTCCGGGCGAGGGCAGAGTACACCCTGGACAGCTCACCAGGCCATCGTAGGGCAGAAACAAGCTGACGGCTATGCAGCTACTCTTGTTGAAAGTCAGCAATGGTTCTTTTACAGCTTCACACCACAGACAGTGAGAGACATGGCTGGCCTTTGATAACCCAGTTACCTGCACTGGGAGGACAGTGACAACCTTGTGAAGAGTGGGGCTTGAACCCCCAACCTTAGGATCAGCTATCCAGCACCCTATACCACCACTGTCCGAATTAAACAACAAAATTAATCGTACATCAAGCGTTTCACTTAAAAAACATGAACATCATACTGTCAACCAGTATCTTCTCTCACGTCAAAACTCCCACTTTCCATTTGGACCTTTAAAATCTACACAGCTTTCGGATTATATGACAACATGCTATCTTTATTCTTTTTAAACATTATTTCCCAATGTGTCATATGCTCTTTATTCACAATCACAAGTTAGAATCTAATTTAATTACTTTTGAAGTGCATGTTTATGACGTCTGGCAAAACACTATCTCAGCTGTGTTCTAGTGATTCAATAGCTGATTACAATCTGTACTTCAGTAAAACGTGAGGAGGGGAACTTTTAGATGCCTCCCATTTGTAATGAGTTCGACAGCACTATAACATAAGCAATTTCATGCGTGATAAATCACTGGTCCCCTTTCCGAGAGACCACCGCTCTTCCTATCTCCAGAGTGGGCGGCAAATATTGCCAGACAATAAATCCCACTGTGCCTTCGCCCATTTCGGACCAATATTCTGCCTCTTTCACTATCCATGCCGCCTCCATGGCTCATCACGCATAAAGTTATTGATATAAAACTCACAGCCAGATGTCCCAAATGACAAGTTCCCCTACCCACCTCAACACCAGCTCTTAAAGGGAAAATAGAGAAATGAACAGGGACATACATCTTCCGAAGGTTTGGGAGCTTCTTAAAGACCCCCATGGTGTCCAGCGATGAGATTTCATTGTCGTTCAAGCGCCTGGAGAGGACAGGAAGACATGGAGTCAGGGGGGGGTGGAGTGTGGGGTTCAGTGGAGATTGAGGTTAATGATTCACCAGTGAGAGGATGACTCATAATATGGAGAAAAACAGAGAAAAGGTACTGAACATATAAAAAAAAATGCCAACAACTACATGAAAAGCAGACAAACACTCACAGACAAGCACCAAGAACTGGAATGTAAGTCATTTTGAATATTCCAGATTACTGTATAATGCTGAGTGCCATCTGTGGCTATATTAAGAAAATAAATACATATATACAATATACACAGGGATCCCTCACTACTTCACACTTCAATTCATGCGGCTTCAGTGCCTTTAATTTTTTTTAAGTATTCATCAAATTAAAAAATAAGGAAATTAAGGAAGAATAGGGGAAAAGGTTCAGGAAAAATGCCACAAAACAAGACCAATTATACAAAAAACCCCAAAACAAACAAAAACAAACAAAAAAAAAAATTCATAACACCCCATCAAAACTTACATTTTTATGTGAGGTGCGCATCTGTGTGTATTTATATTTTATTTATATATTTTGCATTATTTTTGAACGTTTAATTGTTATTATAAGCATTTATAGTGTTGATTATGTATTTATTGATAATATATACACATATATATGCATGTATACGTCAGTCAGGGAGGGGGGAGTGATCCTACTTCATGGAATTTGGTGGTTGTGGGGTAGTCTCGGTCCCAATTAACTGCGGAAAGTGAGGGATCCCTGTGTACACATATATATATATATATATATATATATACAGTGATACCTCTGCTCACGAACATAATTGGTTCCCAGAAAGTGTGTGTAAGGCGAAAAGTTCGTCTTCCGAACATTTATTTCCCATAAGAAACCATTAAAATGAGAATAATCCGTTCCCAGGTCCCCATAAAACATAATTTTCTACTAAATAAGCCTTAAAACTACACAAAAATATACCTTATTTTATGTATAATAAATGTGCTATTGTATTGTAATTAAAGAAATAAACTGTACTGTATAATAAAGTGGTTTTATTTACCTTTGTGATGGTAGTTGATGGCTTGATGGAATGGAGTGGGAGGAGGAGAGAGGGAGGGACTTACTGTTTGAAAGGAGAGTTTGGAAACGCCTACTGTTTGGAAACACCCTTAGCCACACACGCACCCTTAATAGCTTCCTTGTTCTTAAGGATGGGAGCAATGGTAGACTTAGCGTACTGGTACTGGACGCTGAGTCACACAAACGCACACCTCGTTCGTGTTTTTCAATGATCTCCGCCTGTGGTGGGGTCTTTTTCGGTCCCATAATAGCAAAAGTACACTCAATATGGTCCAAAATGTCTATCAAACACAAACCACTTCCGCACTCAAAGAAAGGGGGTGATGAACTGTGACGCCGTGAGCGTGCGTCAGCTTCTCGTGGCCGCCACCGTGGCGCTGTTCGACCGCGTGGTTTGATTCGTCCGCCGAAAACTAGTTTGTCAGCAGAGACTTTACTGTATATATATATACACACACACACACACACACACACACACACACATATATATATATATATATATATATATATATATATATATATATATATATATATATATATATATATACATATATGACGCTGGCGCCCCTCTCAGCCGACTCCGGGCAAGGGCAAAGTACACCATGGACGGCTCACTAGGCTATTGCAGTATTAAAAACAAAGGAACTTGTTGCAGTAACTAGTTATGTTCATGTAAAACATTATTTTTTATGTTTATTTAACATTATTTATACATTTGTAATGATAATATACACAATTCAGTCATTACATTAGTAACATTATGAGCACTGACAGGTCAGGTAAATAACAATGTCCATCTTGTTGCAGAGGCCCCGACCAAGTCGGCAGAAAGTGAACAGTCAGTTGTCAAAGTTGATGTGAGTTCATCAGGAAAAGTGGGCAAGAGTAAGGATCTGAGTTATTCTGTGACAATTAAAAGACTCAATCTATTCATCTGCAAAACAGCAGGCCTTGTGTGGTGTCCCGAGTACCGAGGAAGGGGGTCCAAGGAAAGACAACCAGTCTGGAAAGAGTATATTGGGTGCCTTTGGGGAGCTTTCAGTGTATGGGGTGGACTGATCAATCAGGCAGTTACGGTTGTGATTGATTGGTGTATAATTGAACGTTTCATTAAGGGGAATACATTTCAGAGCGTGGAAACCAAAAAAGCAGAAAAAGCTATAAGTATTCTTTTAGAAAAAAAAAAGATCGAACTGCTCTGACTGAACAGAGGAGTTTATAGCGAGATGACATATCATAGCAGAGCTCCGAGTAAAAAAAGAACAATACCAGGAACCAAAAAGGACTTTCACAAAACACTTTAAAGTGTGAAAGTAACTGAAGGAAGAAGTGAGAAGAGGAAAGAATATTTAGGAGTGAGTCTTAGTGCAGCAGGAAATGGATGAGTGGAAGACCGTGAACGTCAAAATAACTACACAGAGAAAAGCTGGCTAACTTTCACATAAAAACACAAGCCGCACTTGCACAGTGAGGAAAGAGAGATCAAGTAGGAGACTAAGCCTCCGCTGCTGAGGGCAGTGGTTGCTTAGTGGTTAAGGCAATGGGTTACTGAACCGAAAGTCGGAGATTCACTCCCTACTGTGACCACTATTGGGCCCATGAGCAAGGCCCTCAGCTCTCAATTGTTTCTCAGTTGTATAAAAAAAATGATAATTGTAAGTCACTCTGCATAACAGCATCTGCTAAATAATGTAAACTTCGCCTCACAAGAGACAGATAAAGCGGCTGAAGGAGGCCTAGGGTGTGACTGATGACTGAAGTTGATGGGGGTGCAGAGGGAAAAGTCTGCCGTGTCCTTTACACACGAGCAAGGGCGAGTGATGTCGAGGGAATGGCTCAAGTACAGCATGAACCTAACAGTCCAGGAAAAGCCTGTGGCACTCATTCACCACGATGACATATGAGGAAAAAGACAGGGAGAGGACACGGCAGAGCGATATAGAGGTGCAATGAAGTGCATTGAAAGCCATGAACAACTCGGCTATATATCCTCCAACTATATTGTACATATGCTTAAGCCATACACTGTATACGCTAGAAGCACTCCAGGTGGGGTATCCCAGGGTGGTAGCATTCCCTCCATGACATCATTACATGGAACATTCAGCAATAATGGACAGATCAAAATTATCTTCTTCTTGTCGTGTTTGGAGCCAGATTTTGTACAGTAGAGATGGTTGCTGGGGCGATGCATCCATGTGATAGCATAGCATAGGTTCACTGAGTTGAACTTCATTTCTATTCTCAATGGAGGATAAGTGACATTATAAGCCATATAAATAGGCTGTAACTGAATCCGCATAATTACATAGTAGGAAAAAAGCAGTATGTCATAATCTGTAGAGCGTCCAAGTAGTCATCGGGCATTTAATAGAAGTTGACTGATACCTGGATGACCTACAACATCCGTAATATGTTAACACACCACACTGCACCGTCCCATAATTCAATTTCGATCTCTGGATAATCAAAGTAAAAGAATAAAGAACAAATAAAGGAGACGGCAGACCAAAATAAAAACGGTGCTTAAGGGAAGTTTCGGACCAAGTATAGTCATCAGGATCAGATTAAAAAAGTACCGGCATTAGTCATCCTTACGACATAATTTATGTGTATGTAATACATTTAAGCAACACAGGTTCTTATTTTAACATAAATGACCATAAAAGCACAAAACTGGTAATTTCATCCCGTGGAATACTAGTGAGAGCCGAACTACAGAGGTTAGGAGTTTTTTTCTGGAAGTG
Source organism: Plotosus lineatus (assembly GCA_024760905.1). Taxonomy (NCBI): domain Eukaryota; kingdom Metazoa; phylum Chordata; class Actinopteri; order Siluriformes; family Plotosidae; genus Plotosus; species Plotosus lineatus. Next base: position 69,151,719 of record CM045733.1, on the reverse strand, counting down.
ACATCAAAACGTTAGGCGGGCTTGATGTCTCTTATGGAGACAGTGAGACGTCACATTCTAGTGACTCTCAGGACGAAAATTCTGCCAGAGATGTGCATGACAATGAATTCAAAATGGCTTATACAGCTAACGTTTTGCCAACTCAGGTTTCCATTCATCAGTTGATAAAAGAACACAAAGTGTTTCATGATTTCTCCTTTTGTTATTTATGCAGAGCAGCAATGGCTGATAATGTGTAATGTGACATGGATCAATGATGTAATCCAGGCAATCCAGCAATACAGACAGTAAAAGATCACTAATATTAATATGAGATACGCATCAGTCAGTTCTTTAAAGTGCTCATGACACCACACAATACGCAAACTTGAAACAAAGAAATGGAAAGTATACACAAAATAAAAGATTTAGATGACCTCAGTAATGCCCCAAATGTGATGTAAACACAGCAACATAGTGTCACAAATGATGTTTGTTGCCAACTGCTGAGATTGCAATTAAAACATCTGTGGCGGCAGAATGCTGCAAGGAAACTGTACAATTTTCAAAACCTTTGGACAGTTCTTCCGCTGTTATACAAGGAATACATACATCATGTGCCAAATATCATGAAATTAAATTCTTGTCGAAATTTTTTCTTGTTTGTATCATGTGGATAACGATGTGTGCCCGACCAGATGGGTGGTGGGTCAGAGCAGAATGATGGACAGATGCCATGGAAAAAAAAAATTGTTTTAATTTTTTTCTTGTAGGGTACCGGCAGGTTAATAAAGATGAAAAAGACAAACAAAATACTCTGACAACCAGCTATTCTCTTACACGCAGCACAGCCCAACACGTTCTCTCTCTTCGAAGGCAGAACTCCAGACTAGAACCATGTAACACAAAGGCAATACCACTGAATCTGTCTTTAAAATCAATCAACTGCTACACACATGCTTTCAGTTCATTTTCTTAATCTTAATCCTAATTAGGGTTGGGGGGAGGCTGGCGCCCATCCCAGCCGATTCCGAGCGAGGGCAGAGCACACCCTGGACAGCTCGCCAGGCCATCGCAGGGTGGAAACATGCTGACGGCTATGCAGCGACTCTTGTGTAAGGTCAGCAATGGTTCGTTTCCATGCCTCCCACCACAGACAGTGAGAGACATGGCAGGCCTTTGATAACCCAGTTAGCTGCACTGTGGGGACAATGACAACCTTGTGGAGAGTGGGACTCGAACCCCCAACCTTACGATCAGTGATCCAGCGCCCTTTACCAGCAGGCCACCAATGCCCACACACATACTTTTACCATTTTAAACATTTTACCTGAACACACTGTATACAGACGACTGGTTCAGCCGAGCCTGGCGTACAAACGTATTGTCCTGAGCTAATGGTCCACTTTTTAGATTTGAGAGTTTGTCTACTTGCATTTGGCCGTGCAAACGATCATACTCGCCTTTGTGACGGGACTCAGAGTGTCGGTGCAGATTGTATTCTTTGAATACCGCCATTTCATGGAAAATTCCAGTCTCAAACAGCTGAGTCACACCATGTGACTCTCTTCCATTATTTTTTTTTACATTTGCATTCACACATATATTTACATGCCGGCAACAGTCTTCCATAACTTTTTCACCATTATTCCGACAGGGGAGAGTCTAGAATTTTAGTTTCTGGGGTGAGGGGTAGGGGGTGTTTCAGATAGGGGCACAGAGCAGTGGAATAGAATGTCATGTTCAACATGTGTATTAGTCTTGATTGTGGTCATATTAAAAAAAAGTACAGTAATCATAATACGTCTCTGGTATTGGTCAGGGGGCCAGGCCAAATGTGGAGGTGGGCCGTATCCGGCCCGCGGGCCGTAGTTTGGGGACCACTGTTCTATACTGAGAACTTGAATAAATGTTTGCAATACAGACAATATCATATTTAGCATCTTTGCTTTAACAATTAACATGTGCGTGTACAAAACATCTCTGTTTGTAGTAACTGAGTCCCAAAATCATCATATAAGCACCTTGAACAATATTAAGGCAACCGCCGCAACCATATCCGATAATCAGCATTTTAAATGTCAATGACTAAGTTTGGTCGCTGTTCACATCCAGCGGTTAAACTGCTCATATAACGGACAGCTGCGCTGCGCTCTGAATAATTACACGTAGGCTGCTGTGTGAGGAAAAGAGGAAGAATTGGTTATTAGGTAACTTACGACTAACTTGGCCCGCTTTTCCATACCACTGGACTTTTGACATGTTCCATGTCATCAATGCAGATGTACTGTATAGGTACAAAAATATAGGGGAGGGTGTGTGTGTGTGTGTGTGTGTGTGTGTGTGTTTGTATGATTGCTTACAGATCAGTGGTGTGTTCAGGAAGATGAGAAGGGATGCTAGCAAGTTTAAGGTTGGAACAATCCACCACCGTACCCTCGCAGCGGCATCGTTCAGGGCAAACCAGGTCCTGAAAGCACTCGCTTGTTAGACGACTCCGATAATCCTCTGAACCTGACATACACAAGAGAGAGAGAGAGAGAGAGAGAGAGAGCGAGAGAGAGAGCGAGAGCGAGAGAGAATGAGAAAGCAGCCATAATCATTTACACACACACACACACACACACACACACACACACACACACACACACACACACACACACACACACACAGACCCATATTTGAGGAACCATGTATCTAAACATCACAGTAACACACTGCAGAACTTCATTCACTCTGTCCCACTCAGACATCCCTCCACTCATGCACAAACACAAACTCCCAACACATGCCTAGTCCTAAACATACATCCATCTTGTGCGGAGGAACGGCTGTGTGCGCTGATAAAGCGGACCGAACAGCGTGAGGTCACTTGCTGGAGGTCCACTTCTGAGATGTGTTTTGACAGAAAAAGCGGAGGCAGTTTCTGTGGAGCAGGAGGTGCTGATTCATTGAGATATATCTCAGTCACATGACTGATGTCTTTCCACAGGCTCTGCTTATATTATTCTTCCTCTCCTCTTTTTCACTGCCCTACAACAGCATACAGGAGTTTGCTGAGCATCAACAAGGTCTTAGCTTAAGGCAACCTTTATTAGCCATTTGCAAACTTTATCATATGAAGACCACAATCGCTCATGCAATGCTCGCTAATGTGGTGTAAAAAAAAAAAAAAAAAAAAAAAAAAAAATAGATACTGGCTTTGATTGCAGAGCATTGGGCATAAAACTAACGATAAATTGATTGATAGCTTAATCAGAAGCAAGTACCTAAGCTAATGTCAGCTAGCTCACAAGCAAACTGTTCTAATGTCTTCAGCTGTAAATTTAAAGACTTTATATAATTTATCTATCTTGCTATACTAAAGGAATATCCTGAATTACATCGTAAAGTGAAGCAAAATTAAATTATGCTCGCAAACTGGTCGTGAATTACACAACAAAATGATGTGTCTTGCAAGGGCTGGGCTGGCGTTATCTATTCATTCATTTTCTGAACCGCTTAATCCTAATTAGGATCGCAGAGAGGCTGGTGCCCATCACAGCCGACTCTGGGAGAAGGCGAGGTACACCCTGGACAGTTCGCCAAGTCCATTGCAAGTACTGACATTACAAAAACAATAACAACAAAAACAAAACCCAGTAATATTCCATCTAACAATAGTCCAGAGGGTAGTGGTGGTCTAGTGATATAGGGCGCTGGATCGCTGATCCTAAGGTTGGGGGTTCGAGTCCCACTCTCCACAAAGTTGTCACTGCCCCCCCCCAGTGCAGCTAACTGGGTTATAAAAGGCCAGCCATGTCTCTCACTGTCTGTGGTGAGAGGTTCATGTAAAAGAAGCATTGCTGACTTTCGTCAACAGTAGCCGCCAATTATGTAAAAAAAACCCCTAACAAAACCAAAAAACAACTCAAAACCTCCCATCAAAACTACTTACATTGTTGTGAAGTGCACATCTGAGTGTGTGCACGCGCATCTGCGTGCGTGCGCATCTGTATGTGTGTGCATTTTTATTTTATTTACATCTTATACATTATTTTTTAATGTTTAATTGTTATTATAAGCATTTATAGCATTCAATATGTATTTTTTGATATTATCTACACATATACATGTACGTATACGTCAGTTGGGGGGGGTGATCCTACTACGTGGATTTCGATCGCCGCGTGGGGATCTCGGTCCCAATTAACCGTGGAAAGTGAGGGATCCCTGTAAACTGTATTATCAAAAATTACTACAAAGCTAGCTTTTATTTGCTAAATTATTTCATTGCACAACAAAACATTTATATAAACTTAATGTTTAGCGATTTGAACAAGCTAGCGTAGCCATTTAAGAACAACATGAAAGAGTTGCTCACTTCACGAATGCTTCGAATGCATTACACTGTGTAATTAAAGCCAATATTTTGTACCAAGTATCATAAACAAGGGAGTTATGAGAATACGTAAGGCACAATAATAGTAATTCTGTTAGGTTTATTTTATTAAATTATCTTCTTAATTTTTACATGTCTGATAATTTGTTAAAATAGGTAAATGTTTGCTTACAAGAACAGTGTCGTTGAATCAAGAGACATCAAAATAACAGTCATGCAAAGGAAAAGTAAACAATTAAGAGCTAAAAAGTGCTAGTGATATTGTCGCACCACAAACTTAGCAATAGTTTGTTTAAAATTGAAATTTAACTTCAACTTCAGTCTCGTTGAAGCAGGAACACCTGTCCACAATTAAAATGAGGACACACATACACACACACACACACACACACACACACACACACACACACACACACACACACACACACACACACACACACACACACATAATTAATGTTAAAGTCCTTTTCGGGCCATGCTTGCAAAGGCAAAAGGTCCTAGATGCAGTATATGTCCATGAGAGTAGCTCCTGAGTTCGAGATGATAAGCACTGCCTTGTTCTTCGTTCTTGCAGTGGGCGAGAAGTGCCCTATCCCAGAATGCCATGCTGCGTGCGAGTGTGTCCAGCGGTCCCTGGTGCTTGACGGAACCATGTGAGGCGAGTGTAGGCGGTGGCACATGGTTAGATCAAGCACAAGAGACAGCTGCACCAGGGGCCTGGGGGGCCCGGGGCCAGGAGTGGAGAGAAGAAGGAGGAAAGGAAGAGGAGAAAGGTGGAGGAGCAGCCAGGAAAAGAGCAGGAAGCCACTGAAAAAGCCTTTATCCCTTTCTCGCTGCTGATATGGTGAGAACGATATATCCGCCCACAATGCAAGGGCATAGACTGATAAACAAACAGACAAAGAGATGACTGGAACACACAGGACAAAAGGGAGTGCAGTGAAGCTCTCTGCTGCTGTGCACACCCCAACACCCACCCACAACACACATAACCACCCACCAACATACACACACACACACACACACACACACACACACACACTCTCTCTTTCTGTCTCTCTCTCTCTCTCTCTCTCTCTCACACACACACACACACACACACACACACACACACGGTTTGTGCACAAACCCTTGGCTCTGAGTGTGTGTGGCTGTCCCGCTGTGCTTGTTACTTTGCTGCTATAGGGACACAGGCAGAGCTGTAATTAGGGGAAATCCTGGGGTTAATATCAAAGCAAGCGGCGGTTGCGCACAGCATAGAGCTTACACAATACAGTCGCTACAACCAACAGGGGTAGTTCACTTTCATGACGATTTTCATGAATGCAATTTCCTACAGATCTTGATGAACTTTGCAAAATGCATTCTGACAGATTTTTTTTTTCTATCCTGGGGATGTCCCATGAGCACTCTGAAGCCTGGCAGTGTGTAGGTAGAACTGTTCCAGGCCTGAGGATGCTACACAGCTGCCTCTCCAGGGAAAAGACACATATTCACTCACACACACATATTGTAAATATACCACAGTGGATTGAACATTTTAAGTTTCATGAGTAAACATTCATATAAGGTATTCAATTATTTATTCTTTTTGTGTGCCGGTGAGAACCGAAACTCAGTGTGTTACAAACAAAAATTAGCTAAGCTAGCTACCCCATTAATATGTATATGATAGCTCATGTAGCTAGATATATTAGACGATATGTTATTTTTGGTAGTAGAAAAAAAAAATCTCCTCTTCAAACAGTTCTAATTTACATCTGTTTATATTAGCAACACTAGTTATCTTGCTAATAAACCTGGTACCTAGCATGAATGACACAAAGCATTTCGCTAATGTTACATAGCTTACTTTGATCAAACCATCATTCATCCATTCATTTCATTCATTTTCTGCACCACTTAATCTTAACTAGGGTCACAGGAAGGCTGGTGCCCATCTCTGCCGACTCTAGGGTAGAACACACCCTGTAGAGCCCGCCAGGCTATCGCAGGATGCTTGATAAAAATACACAACTAATATAATACCTCACCCTGCAGTGCTCCAGAGAGTTGTTCATTGTGTACTCCGCTTTTGTCAAGTGTTGGCAAAGATAGGCTTCAGCCTTCCCCCAACCCTGATAGTAATAAGTGGTTCGGAAAATGAACAAGACTGAGAGACATGAAATCTGCCAAACCGCTGCTCTTATCCTTGAACTTTCAAGTGTTAATCAGTGAACCCTGTGAGTCCTTTGTGTGTGTGTGTGTGTGTGTGTGTGTGTGTGTGTGTGTGTGTGTGTGTATGAGAGAGGGAGAGAGAAACAGTGATAGAATTAATGAGTATGATCAGTGTACCTGTGCATCGGAACTTCTTGCCCTTGATCTGACTGATGCGCTTGTTGGCAAGGCGGCGCGGGTGGCTGCAGCGTGCCCCGCTAGTCTCAATTGGGTTGTCAAACAGGTAGTCAGCCAGCCATTTCAGGTGGCAGTCACACATGAAGGGATTTTGAGCAAGATGTCTGAGAAGGCAATGAGTGTCAGAGGAAGAAGAGAAGACAGGAATTTCAATTGTTAGACACAATACAATTTTTTTTTGTCAATACATATTTTAGGAACCATTTATATATTATAAGAAAATGGAGTAGTAATAGCATAATCACCCCTCTAATATCAGGAAACTTAATTGGTGATCAAGTTATCAATTAGCGCATCCATAAAATATCTACATAAAATCAGTAGTGGCTGCTTAGAGACAAAAGCATGGTGCTGATTTGGACTGGGATATGCGAGTGATTCAGTGTGTGTGTGTGTGTGTGTGTGTGTGTGTGTGTGAGACGTACAGGGTCTTGATAGAGCGCAGCGGGGTGAACAGGCCTTTGCTGATGGTTTGCAGCTTGTTGTCATAGAGAGAGAGCAGATTGAGACTCTGCAGGTCTTTGAATGTGTTCACCCTCAGGCAGTTGATCTTATTGGCATTAAGCAGCCTGGGAGAAAAAGTTTTATAGTTCATTTAGAACTGCACTGAGTTAACATACACAAAACACTCACATAACACACATTTGGATTTCTCAGTCATTGATCAAATTTATTATCCACTACTCACTGGAGATGAGTTTTGGTAGACATACATACATACATACATACATACATATATATATATATATATATATATATATATATATATATATCTCATCATCTTTTTTCCGCTTAATCCGAGGTTGTGTCACAGGGGCAGCGGCCTAAGCAATGAGGTCCAGACATCCCTCTCCCCAGCCACTTCCTCCAGCTCTTCTGGGGGATACTGTGGTGTTCCCAGACCAGCTGAGAGACATAAATCCCTTCGGTGTGTTCCAGGTGGTTGGACATGCGTGAAACACCACAGTAGGTAGGAGTTCGGGAAGCATTCTTGCCATATGTCCAAGTCACCTCAACTGGCTGCTCTCGACACAGAAGAGGAGCGGTTCTACTCAGAGCTCCTCCCGAATGGCTAAACGTCCTACCCTATCTTTAAGGGAGAGCCCCACCACCCTGCGAAAGAAGCTCATTTAAGCTGTTTGTATCCGTAAGCTTGTTCTTTTGGTCACTACCCAAAGCTCGTGACCATAAGTGAGCGTTGGAATGTAGATCGACTGCTAAATTGAGAACTTTGCCTTGCGACTAAGCTCCCTCTTCATCATGACGACACTGTACAAGCTCCTCCTTACAGCAGAGGCTGCAGTGATCCGCCAGTTGGTCTCCCGCTCCATCCTTCCCTCACTTGTGAGCAAAACCCCGAGATACTTGACTCCTCCACATAGAGCAACAGTTCATTCCGGACCTGGCTTGTGCATGCTACCCTTTTCCGGCGGAGAAACATCGCCTCGGACTTGGAGGTCCCGATTCTCATCCTGGCTGCTTTGCACTTGATTGCGAATCACTCCAATGAAAACTGGAGATCCTGGATTGATGAAGCCAAAAGGACAACGTCATCCACAAAAAGCAGAGATGAGATCCTATGGCCATCAAACCAGAACCCCTTAACACCGCAGCTGCACCTAGAAATTCTGTCCATAAAAATATGAACAGAATCGGTGACAAAGTACAGCCTTGGTGCACTCCAGCCCTCACTAGAAACAAATTTGACCGGTTGTAACCAATGCTCCGGCTCTGGTGATGCAGAGACCAAATGGCACATAGCAATGGGTCTGGTACACCATATTCCCAGAGCACACCCCACAAGATAGCTCAAGGGACATGGATGAAAGCCTTCTCTAAATCCACAAAACACATGTGGACTGATTGGGTAAACTCCCATGCCCACTTGAAGATCCTGTAGAGTGTATAGAGTTAGTTGAGAGTGCTGCGGCCAGGACTAAAACCACAATATTCTTCCTGAATCTGAGGTTCAACCATTGATTGGATCCTCCTCACCAGTACCTTTGCACAGACTTTCCCTGCTAGGCTGAAGAGTGTGATTCCACAATAATTGGAACACACCATCCGTCCCCCTTTTTAAAAAGGGGGACTACCACCCTGCTTTGCCAATCCAGAGGTATGGCTCCCGATGACCATGCGATGTTGTAGAGACATGTCAACCAAGACAACAACATCCAGAGCCCTGAGATGATCAGGGCGGATCTCATCCATCCCCAGAGCCTGACCACCGAGGGGCTTTTTGACTACCTCAGCATCCTCAGCCCCAGTGATGGTTGGACCCCGATCCAAAGCCCCAGGGTCTTCCTACTCCACGGAGAATGTGTTGTTGGGATTGAGGTCATCCTTGATGTATTCCTTCCACCTCCTGTTTCCTTGACTGTTTCCTTTCCTGAGGCATCAGATAGTGGTCCAGAACCTTTTCAAGGCCAACCGATAGCAGCTTTACAGGCCGTCATGGAACTCCTCCCATGTTTGAGATTTTGCATCGGTGACAGCTCGGGCTGTTGCATGTTTGGCCTGCCAGTACCTGTCTACTGCCTCAGGCGTCCCACAGGCCAATAAGACCTGATAGGCTTCCTTTTTCAGCTGAACGGCCCCCTTCACCGCAGGTACCCCCCACCAGATTTGAGGGTTATCGCCAGGACAGGCACTTATGACCTTCTGGCCACAGGTCTCTGCTGCCACCTCAATAATGGAGGCTCAAAACATGGCCCATTTGGATTCCATATCCCCTGCCTCTTTCAGGATGTAGTTGTAATGTCAGTGGTGGGAGTTAAAGGCCCCTCTGACAGGAGACTCTGTTAAACAAACATTCCCAGGAGACCCTAACTACACACTACCAGTTCTGAAGGGCCACCTCACCCGCCATCAGAGCCAACTCACCACCAGGTGGTGATCGGTTTACAGCTCAGCTCCTCTATTTACTCGAGTGTCCAAAACATGCGGCAGGAAGTCCAGTAACGACGACTACAAAGTTGATCATTGAACTGTGGCCGCCTAGGGTTTCCTGGTGCCAAGTGCACTTATGGACACCCTTATGTTCGAACATGGTGTTTGTGATCGACAAACTGTGACAAGCAGGGGAAGTTGGCGCCCATCTCATCCAACTCCAGGCGAAGGCAGAGTACACCCTGGACAGCTTGGCAGGCCATCGCAGGGCAGAAACACGCCGATGGCTATGCAATGTCAGCAATGGTTCTTTTACAGCCTCACATCATAGACAGTGAGAGACATGGCTGGCCTTTGATAACCCAGTTAGCTGCACTGACAACCTGTGACAGTGGGGCTTGAACCCCCAACCTTAGGATCAGAGTTCCAGCACCTTTACCACCAGGCCACAAACATTTTCCTTTTGCCAGAGTATCACAAACACTTTGAGAAATTTTTTCTGTGAAGCAGAATGGGAAAAAAAAAACCCCGACAGACTGCATTGTACTTTGCTTCGCTTTCCATAGTGCATCAGAAATACATTTTACTGGAAGACATTCACAATACACTTTTAATTTCATGATTGCATAAGCAACAATCAAGCTTAATACACTCAGATCTACACTTGTAGGATCTTTTGTAAACTCAGATGCCCGTTATGTTCCCTATCGACTTTATATCCAGATGCCCCGGTCTTTTACCTGTTTTTTTCCTGTATTCGAAGTCTCGCTTACTTAGACTGTCTGACAATTGAGTAGCACAGGGCCGGTGTTTAATTACTAGAAGCTGCTCAAATGAGGCTTTGTCTCCCTGTGAATGCATGCATCGTTAGCGTACTCACTGAGGTAGCTAATTATGTGTGAAGTTTCAGAAAAGAAGAAAACAATGAAGCCGTGTTCTCATCACGTCAACACAAAAACACGAGCAAATACTTCAAAATGTGGCAAAGATCACTTTGGATGGGACTCTAACTAAACACACCACTGTTTACTCAATAGCACCTTAGAGAGGCCAAAACACTTCATATCTGTTCCCTATGGTCCCAATACACTTCAGTCAAGATGAACGAACATGCACAGTGAAATTTACAAAGGTCGATTCAGCTCGCAAAAAAAAAAAAAAAAAAAAAAGTTGCAACAACTAGCTGACAGAAAATTATAAAATGACTGCTGGCAGTTGTCTGCATCATAGTAAAATTAGCACATTTATAAAACATACTCTTCACTGCAATGGTTGTAAATTCAGAGACCTCAACTAATAAAAAGGCACCTCCAGATATTAAAATTATAACAATGGTTTCTTCACCAAAGGTGAACTTCAAATACCTACCTACCTACCTACCTACCTACCAACCAACCAACCAACCAACCAACCAACCATCCATCCATCCATCCATCCATCCATCCATCCATCCATCCACTTCAGCACCTCGGAGAGGACGACGATGACATTCAACACAACATAGTATTCTGGAACCGATTGAGAGATATAATCTCTCTAGCATATCCTAGTTTTCTTTAGAAGATCCTCTGCGTTATCCTTGGAGCAAAGCCAGGAAGCATGATATCTTCTCAAGAATATGGATACCAAAAGCCAAGGAGAAGAGGTTGAGGAAAATGGCCTGACAATTTCTTGTGTATATTTTCCTGTGGTTTTCGAATCGTGGGACGGCAACTACATGTCAGTGGATTCAGCTAGCTTTTTTTCTTCCGATTTCAGCATATTAATTTTAATTTCACTCTTTTACTTTTCTTTTCACTTGAAGTAGTTTTAGTCATTTCATTTATATATATATATATTTTTTTTTTTCCGAAATGCCAACTCTTTTCCACTTCAAACGAGGCTGTAAATGGAATCAACAGCATCCTGCTACTATCCACAAATCTAAGCTAAGGCGACTATCCAGCTGGATTGGTGTGTTCAGTGGTGATGTGTAGGAGTTCTCCCTCCATCATTAGCAATACATTTAACTGTGATAGGCATGTACTACTGTTCTGCAGTGGTGGCCTGGTGGTAAAGGGCGCTGGATCACTGATCCTAAGGTTGGAGGTTCGAGTCCCACTCTCCACAAGGTTGTCACTGTCCCCCCAGTGGAGCTAACTGGGTTATCAAAGGCCGGCCATGTCTCTCACTGTCTATGGCGAGAGGTGTAAAAGAACCATTGCTGACTTTTGTAAAGAGGAGCTGCATAGCCATTAGCATGTTTCTGCCCCTTGCTGAAAGGTTGTGTCAGGAAGGGCACAAAACCTAGGCCAAATCAAACAATGCGAATCAGATGATTCGATGTGGTGACCCCTGAAAAAAAGTGAAAAAGCAGAAAAAGGTGTGTGTACTACTTAACAGTCTGACAGAGAAGATTGTAATGTTAGAAGTACGCATCTAGACTTTAGAGAGGAATAGTGAGAACAAGAGTAGCGTTCCTGTAACTGGAAGTCTGGGTGCCTTAGACATAGATAGTAACCCCGCATCTGGCATCAGAGTCCTTGCAGCGGGGCGAATGGGTGACGACTCGGCGGCATACTCTTAACGCCAAAGCTGACGCTGAGGCTCGCCCATGGGAGTACCATTCATTTGCACTTCATGTGTCGAACAGGTTTGTTCTCCTCAGTGAGACACCTGCTGAGAAACCTGAAAGAGCTCTGGTTATAGAAAGCTCTATTTTAAGGCTTCTATTTACGTAAAATTATCCAGTTCTTTAGGGGCACCAGTGGCGCTCGTTAGGTGTATCCCGGGAACCAGAGCACCGAACATAGCAGGCTATATTTGGTTTTTTAGGTGAGCCAGGTTCTCTAAGATAGTGATACATGCTAGAGTTTTATATACATATATACGCGCGTGTGTGTGTGTGTGTGTGTGTGTGTATACATATACACGCCTTCGTCAGTCAGAGGTTACTAAGAGTAACTTCACAGAGATGTGGAAATTAGAGAAGGATATGTCTGATGCTGTAATATGCTCTTGCCCCATCCCAATACGGCGTGGTGATGTGCATACAGTAGGCTATAGTCGTTGAACTGCTGGATGTTCCAAGTGGTGTTCCGAAAACAAAGTGGGCTTTATAGATAATTGTAGTACTTTTGAGGGTAACCCTGGCCTGATAAGTCGGTACAGTATCCATCCCTCTCGGGAAGGTGCTGCTCTCATTTCTTGTAGCATAGCACATAGTCTAAAATCAGGACTAATCAGTCAGTGACTATCACGAGCCAAGGCCAGAGAGTTGACAAACAGGCTAATCTGAGCTTCTGCTCGCTGCACAGAGTCATCACTCAAGGTCAAGCTAAATCCTATCAAAACTGTGTCTGTTTCCAAACTAAACTAAGATGTAAAAACTGAGAGTTTAATTATTATATTAAAATAAATGTAAATCATACGGAATCTACAGCCTGCACCTTTGATCTAAAGATAGGGTTGTTAAATGCTAGATCTCGTGCATCTAACGCGATTATTGTTAATGAAATCATTACTGATCAGAAGTTTAGTGTAATGTGTTTCACAGAAACAGATGAAACCCAATGGGTATGTCGCATTAAATGAAGCAAGTCCTCCCGGACACAGTTATATAAACACCTTGCCACGTTATCGCATTAGGCGATGCTTTTACATCAACGAATGCACAGAGTTTCATTACTAATCTTCCAGAATTATCAACTATGATTGGATCACCATCAGACCTCGAAGAACTCGATCAGGCCACCGAGTGTTTTCAGTAAAATTTATGTCATACACGAGACAATGTTGCTCCTCTTAAAAGAAAACCAATCAGAGGGAAAAACTTAGCCCCCTGGTATAATGATGAAACGCACACACTAAAACTGAATACCTGCAAACTACAACGAAAATGGCGTCAAACTAAATTACTGGTTTTCCAATCAGAATGGAAGGAGAGTCTCGTTAATTACAGAAAAGCTCTTAGTACTGATAGAACAGTATATTTCCCAAATCTAATAGAGAATAACAAAAATAATCCAATATACTGTCCTTATTTAATGTTGTTGCAGAATTAGGAGCATAGACAAAATCTGTAAATCATCAATTGATAGCAGTGACAATTTTATGAATTTTTTAATGTGAAAATTGAAAATATCACGCAAAAAATTGATCCTCTAAACTCAAAGACAGAAATGTTAACAACTAAGTTTGGTGTTCCACAAGGTTCTGTCCTAAGCCCACGTTTTCCCTCTAGATGTACATGCTTGCTTCGGATAATATCATTCATGAGCATGGTAATAGCTTTCATTGTTATGTTGATGACACATATTTATACACAGTATTTCAGTTATATATTTTTCGCCAGATTAGAGACAACATCTTAATAAAGTTGATAAATGTGTGAAGGACATTAAACACTGGATTCTTACTAACTTCCTCTTATTAAACTCTGATAAGACAGAAGTACTGGTACTCGGATCTCAGGCAGCTACACATAAGGTTTCTGATTATTTAGTAAGATTAGATGGTGTTTCAGTTTCATCATGTGTAGCAGTAAAGGACCTGGGCGTGATTATTGACGCGGGTCTTTCATTTGAAGCTCATGTAGATAATATTACTCAAGTAGCTCTCTTTCATCTCAGGGATATTGATAAAATAAGAAATATGTCGTCACTGCATGATGTGGAAAAACTTGTTCATGCTTTTGTTACTTCCAGATTAGCTTATTGTAGTGTGTTACTGTCTGGTTGTTCTAATAGGTGCATAAACAAGCTCCAGTTAAGTCCAGAATGCAGCAGTGAGAGTCCTTACTAGAACCAGAACATACGAGCATATCACCCGGAACTTATTTACACTGCATTGGCTCCCAGTTCAATTTGAAATCAAATTTCAAACCTAGCTTTAAAATGCAGTCTCTGTTTTTAAGACAAGGCTGGAAACTTACTTATTCAGTGGAGCATTTTGTTAATAGACTTTTATTAGGTAAAGGCCCCCAGTGCAGCTAACTGGGTTATCAAAGGCGGGCCATGTCTCTCACTGTCTATGGTGGGAGGCATGTAAAAGAACCATTGCTGACTTTCATAAAGAGTAGCTGCAAAGTCATCAGCGTGTTTCTGTCCCTTGCTAAAAAAGGGTTGTGACAGGAAGGGCATCCGACGTAAAAAAACCTCTGCCAAATCAAACGTGCGAATCAGATGATTCACTGTGGCGACTCCCGAGTAAAAAGGGAAAAAGCCGAAAGGAAGACAGACTTTTATTAGGTAAAGGAGCAGATCTGGGGGTCTCAAGCATAGAGAGTTCTGGTAAACTGTGATGTTGGGATGCTGTCACTCCATCACTCCACATGCTCACCCAGGTCCATTTGACAGTGGGGTGGCTGATTGCCACCGCCAGGGTGCCCTCATGTCTGCCTTCCTTCTGGTTCTCTCTCTTTTAGATATGATGCCATAGTTAGCCATGCCGGTGTCCCTGCTTGCACTCAGCAATAATAAATATCTTCTATTTTCATTACACGATTAAGAGTAAACCTAACAATCTCTCTCTCTCTCTCTCTCTCTCTCTCTCTCTCTCTCTCTGTTTTTGTTGAGGTACGCATTCTTCTTCTGGGATGCCATTGATCCTAATATCCTGATCCTTCTGCTTTCTGAGTCATGTGATCTGTCCTGGCGTGCTGATGCTGGCTGGAGTTCTCATCTTGGAAGCCCTCCTTCCCGCTGATGAAGATCTAAACGTAACAGACTGCGAACATGACTTCACTGCGGGTGATATTAACTCTTTTGGCCACAATTATTTGGGACTTACATTTGTACAGTACAACCAACCATGCTCCATTTTGTACTGTTGTGAAGTTTCTTGTATAATTTGTATCTGTATGGTTTCGCCCAAATGAGGATGGGTTTCCTTTTTGGGCCTGGTTCCTCTCAAGGTTTCTTCCTCACGTCTACTGAGGGACTTTTTCCTTGCCACCGTCACCATGGGCTTGCTCGTTAGGAATGTGTGGGGTTATAGGAGAATTCTTTTATACTTCGTAAGCCCCTACTTTTACTGTGTAAAGCTGCTTTGCAACAATGTCAATTATACAAACAAATAAACTGAATAAATAAATTAACAAATAAAACTGAATTGAATTGAACTGTATATATTATCTGTGAGATGTACTGGACAAAGTCCAAATCATGTAGACAACATAGTTAAAGAGGGAAGAGAATTATGAATAGATTTCACTTTAGCATCATACGCTTTTGTTATGTTTCAAAATACAGTGGTACCTCACCTTACGAAAGTCTCACCAAATGAAAAATTCAGGTTACGAAAAGCATTTTCCTAAAATTTTTGTCTCAGGATACGAAACAACTTCACATTCCGAAAGCGCCATCTTAAAAATTCAAACGCATCATTCAAACACGCCATTCAAACAATGCACGAGCTGCTCTCCCATCAATGACGTTCAAACATAGCTTCCCATTGGCTCACAACCAAACTTTTGTTCACGTCACCTTCACTCAAGCGCCATCTTGGACAGGTCCACCTGACGCCATCTTGGACAGGGATCCCGTTGCCTAGGAGGAATGACGCAGCTACCTCCCATTGCCTATTATAGAGCTGAATCTACCATGATGCTTTTATAATTTTTAAAGGGTTCAGGGGGTAGTATTGGGAGTCTTGGAACGAATCGCACGTTTTACATGTAAAATGCGGTTCGATTTATGAAAAATGCAAGTTACGAAAAAAGCTCTGGAATGGATTAATTTCGTAAGGAGAGGTACCACTGTATTACATTTCTACAATTTATATGAATATATTTTAAAATACTTGGGACCAGCGAGGGAGCATATTCCACATATATTTCAATATATTTGTTTTCTTGTATGAGGAACTTGACAAAGTGTCCTTATTCAGCTCAATTCAATGCTGCACACATCAAGCTACCTCCATTGACAAAAAACGGTGAGAGGCAGCCCAGACAGGGTCATTAAAACTCATAGATTTCCTTAAATCAGACCACTAAACACAGTCATCATGCCTTAGCAATGTTTCTGTGTCTACATCAATGGGACTAGGTGCGAAAGATATGCTTTGTAATCAGGTCCAATTTAAATGCTAATGATGTGAGGTACATTCTGGAGGAGGAGGAGGAGGAACATCAGAAGAAATATCGATGAGTCATCCCCTAACAAGTCTTCCAAATGGTCCATTTGAGAGTTGGGAAAGATGTTCTCTTTGCTTGAGCTCTTTTTATTAGCAGAGCTGGCAAAAATGAAATAGCTGTTCCTCATAGACATTGGACTGGATTCACACACACACACACACACACACACACACACACACACACACACACACACACACACACACACACACACACACACACACACACACACACATTATATCCTGTTGCTACTGGTTGCAGATGAGATAGAAACAGTACTTACAGCAGTTGCAGGGAGACAAGACCATCAAACAAGCCTTTGGGAATCTCTGCAATTTTGTTCCCATACAGCACCCTATACACACAAACAAAGCAGAGAAAGCTCTGTAAATCACCTCAGCAGGATCACTGTGTGTCTAATTCACATCCTGCATGACAAACTGTTCTCTCCCCTCCGCACTGATTTCGTAGCACTGAAAACATACAATTTTCCCACTTGTTATATTGGATGGCTTGAAGCCTATGACTAATTAACTCGATAAAATTACAATAGAATAATTCATTCAGTCAGTCTTTCATCTGCTGAGACACTTAATCCCACCAGAGTTACGGGGAGGCTGAAACCTACCTCAGCTGACTCTGGGCGAAGGCGGAGTACATCCTGAACAGTTTCCCAGAGCAACACACACACACACACACACACACACACAACCATTTACACTCACAACAAGGGGAAATTTGAAACAACCAACTTGCCTAATGTGCATCTCTTTGGACTGTGTAAGGAATTAGTACCCAGGGGAAAGCCACGCAAGCATCTGACAGAGAAACACCCTTACAGAGGCCAGGACTCGAACCCAGAACCTTCTTGCTGTGAGACAGATGTGCTAACCACTGCACCATCTTAGAATAGAATTAGATGACCGTCGGTGTGGTTGAAATATCTCTTCAATCAATAGAGCTGGATTCATCTATAACACTTATCCAGCCTGGTTGGACTGGAATCAATCCTCTT
The DNA here is from genome assembly GCA_024760905.1 of Plotosus lineatus. Taxonomy (NCBI): domain Eukaryota; kingdom Metazoa; phylum Chordata; class Actinopteri; order Siluriformes; family Plotosidae; genus Plotosus; species Plotosus lineatus. The sequence continues at coordinate 69,133,947 of CM045733.1, read as the reverse complement.
GGGTAGGACTCAGGGTACACCCTGAACAGGCAGCCAAACTATTTTATGACTAACCCAGAGATGAATGACCTAATCCCACACTTCAGAGAACCAGTTGACCTAATATGCACGTCTTTGGACTGTGGGAGGAAGCCAGACAACCCGGAAGAAACCCATGTAGGCACAGACAGAAAATGCAAACTGCACACAGAAAGGCCTCAGCTTTCCTGCTGTATTATATAATATTTGAAATGTAAAATATTTTTTTTTTGCCAGATATTTTCTCGCAGAAAATTATGAATAAATAAAAGAAACAAATAAATGAATGAAAAACTTCAAGATATTGAAAGAATTTGTTGGCTGTCAGTTGAGACTGGAGGTCTTTGTATGCATAATAAAACAGCTGACACTCTCTGAAATATTTGGATTACAATCTCAGAATGTGTGCTCTACCACACCCTCACTTTCGGCTTTTTTCCCGTTTTCAGGAGTCGCCACAGCGAATCATCGCATGTTTTGATTCGGCGTAGGTTTTTACGTCAGATGCCCTTCCTGACACAACCCTTAAGGGGCAGAAACACGCCGACGGCTTTGCGGCTCCTCTTTACGAAAGTCAGCGATGGTTCTTTTATACGAACCTCTCACCATTAACCGTGAGAGACATGGCCGGCCTTTGATAACCCAGTTAGCTGCACCGGGGAGGACAATGACAACCTTGTGGAGAGTATGGCTCGAACCCCCAACCTTAGGATCAGTGATCCAACACCCTTTACCACCAGGCCACCACTGCCCTGGAGACCATGGAAGGATGGCATGGCATTCCGGATACATCTATACACAGTGTACCACGCCTTCACACAGAGACAATTGAGATAGGCTTCAGCCTCAACGTGACCCTAGTACGATACAGCAGTTTGGCAAATGTGTGACATATGAAAGATTAGTTTCGCCTTCTTCGTTTTAAAACAAAAGGGTTCAGTAATATTAAATAAACAGTTCATTCGGAACCTGCAATTGAAACACATTCAGGGATTAAGAAATCCTAAAATGTAAATATCGTCAATGTACGTTAGCAGATCTTTAACTACTGCACAAGAAAGAAGTGAACGCTGAAAGACTGAGGCCTGTCTTGGTTCCAGCTGCCAGGGTTGAGCTCACAGTGAGGGATCTAATGAAATTAATATGCACAGGATGAGGCTCATGCCTTTCTTTGTCTTGTTCGAATGATGTAAATGGGAGCCTCATGCGTTCACACCATGGAGATGTCAGCATACACACACACACACACACACACACACACACACACACACATATACACACCCACACACACACACACACACACACAAACTCTCTCTCTCTCTCTCTCTCTCTCTCTCAGGCTATTTTTACCCGACAAGATGATTTACATCCTTTTACTCTACAGCTGTCATCAATGTCAGATTTTGCAAACTCTTCATGCCAATTAATAACTGATGCAAAAAATGCACAAAGTTTGAAGGAATTTGATACATGCCTGTGAGCATGTCACTGCATTTGTTTACAGAGGAATGTGTGTGTGTGTGTGTGTGTGTGTGTGTGTGTGTGTGTGTGTGTGTGTGTGTGTGTGTGTTTCTACATATCTGCTGAAGTACTTACAGTGAGGTGAGGGCGCGGAGGCCGCTAAAGGCATCATCAGCAATGTCTGAAATCTGATTCTTGCTTAGATCTCTGGAAAGGAGACAGGAAACAGAGATGTTAAAACATACACCCCCCACAAAAAAAACAAAAAAACAAAAAACAAAAACATAACAGAGCTCCCTCTCACCAAATGCATGTTAAAACAAAACCCAAAGACAGTAAACCAAAAAAAAGGACAGCATTTAATCAGGTCACTGAAACGTTCCCCTCATTTCACCACTGACATTGGCTTTTATTAGCTATAATATGCATTATTAATATGCATGATGATATGGTATAATTATATACTTACTGCAGTCTTATTCCAAAATGACATGTTGAGGAAATTGATAGAATGTTAAAATGTAAAATTCATTTTCAGTTGCTATCACACCGCTGCTGAATTCTTGAGTATGGCAGGTCAAAAGGTGGTAATTTGATTCATGGAGGTTTGCTTTTGTAGTGTTTATATTCTGCTTTTTTCTTTTCCTTTTTTGCAGGCAGAAATATTAAGTTCACAACAGATAGACAGACAGACAGAAGGACGTACGTATGGACAGACAGACAGACAGACGGACAGACAGACAGACAGACAGACAGACAGACAGACAGACAGACAGACAGACAGACAGATAGATAGATAGATAGATAGATAGATAGATAGATATTTTTAATCTCATCTACTTCAAGACAGATAAGAAAGAGAGACCTTTGTGCACTGAATCCATCACTGGATTCAATTCATGTGCATTATTTTCACACACTGTGTATCCACACTGAGTCCGATAGGAGCTCTTAAATACTTTCTTCAATGCTTTCAATTCAATGCTCATTTCACATCGGTTTCACGTTGCAACTATCAATAGCATCCTGAGTGAATGAATAGTACCATTATTATATACATGCTCCTAGAAAGTAAATGTTTGAGGTACAACTGTTATGGGATTGTAGATGTCAACAGGAGAAGTTTCATAATTTTGTCCAAGAGCTGAAGCTGAGTGTCAGGATGCTGGCCAACAGGAAAGAAAGCAGCACTTATGATGTTGTGTGTTTGTTGTTAAATTATAGTGACACAGATTCCATGTCGGAATGATACCGATGCATGTAACTGTTGTTCTACTGTCTAAAATGAGACACAGTGAAAGCGAAATCTGATTGGTCAGGTAAGCCTTTTTAATATATGACTTTTCGTAACAAAGAAGACAGATCCAAAGTTCTGTTCTTGGTGTGTAAAGACTAATAAAAACAATAATAAAAACAAAAAATTTTTGTATAAAATATAAAATAATGCATGATTCCACCTAAACACTCCATCTGAAAAATTCTGATTTGGGGACATTTAAAAAAAATGCAATGTAGCTATTTATATATATATATATATATATATATATATATATATATATATATATATATATATATATATATAGGATTTTCTGAGTAGATCCTTCCGTAGGAGAGTGCTCAATACTTTTGGTAGAGCAAATAACAAAGGACAGGACAAAGACTTTCTATTGAAACTCCATTTATCACTACAGATCTGTTTGAGGGTGGTGAAACCATCCTCTCTCTTCAGGTGATTATAGATATTCTTCTATAATCACCTGAAGAGAGAGGATGGTTTCACCACCCTCAAACAGATCTGTAGTGATAAATGGAGTTTCAATAGAAAGTCTTTGTCCTAATCCTTTATATATATATATATATATATATATATATATATATATATATATATATATATATATATATATATATATATATAAAATATATATAAAATATACACAGTGAATCTATGATTCGCATGTTTGATTTGGCATAGGTTTTTACGTGAGATGCCTTTCCTGACACAACCCTTTAGCAATGGGCGGAAACACGCTGACAGCTTTGCAGCTCCTCTTTATCAAAATCAGCGTAAAAGTCAGGTCTCCTTTTATAATTTTTAAAGGGTTTAGGGGGTAGTATTGGCAGCTTTGGAACGAATCCCGCGTTTTACATGTAAAATGCAGTTCAATTTATGAAAAATGGAGGTTACGAAAAAGGCTCTGGAACGGATTCATTTCATAAAGTGAGGTAGCGCTGTATATGCCTTAATTTAAGTTTGTGTTTTTTAGAGAGTAAGTCCATGCTGTTTCACTGCTATGCTGCTGGAAAATGCAAATTTCCTTCCAGGATGAATAAGGTATTCTTATTCTCTGTCTGCCTGTCTGTCTGTCTGTCTGTCTGTCTGTACATCCATCTACATAATTGACATCTGCATATGGGTGCTTGCCTGGCGAAAGTGTTGCCACACCCAGCCACTGTTTCAAATACAGCAA
>CM045733.1:69092500-69125000 GCA_024760905.1 Plotosus lineatus | reverse complement strand
AAAACAGCAGAGATATGAAACAGGGCGATACGGTTACCTAGCGGAAATTGTACGAATAGGTAATTCAACATGGCGTATGTGCAGAAAGTCCTTCACTGCACTTAATAAAGCAACACACCAGTGCAACACACACAGCCTCTCTTGGTTTATTGTCTTTTCTTGCTGCTTAATTATTCCTGCTTAGTTGCTGAAGCGTATTCCTTGGCTGATTAATGAGAAGGGGGAGGCAGAGGGGCTTAATTAACAAGGCCTGGATGGGAATATTTTCACCAATTAAACAATGAGGTCTATTAGAAATTGTACAACATTGTAAGAAAACAAAGACCTATTTGCTTATATTACACAGGCTAATGATGGCACATTATGCATCATTTAATGTACATTTCGTGATGGTGCAAGATAAGCAGTATTTTCAGCAAATGGAAAGTTTATTGACGAAACAACAGCTTTAATTTGTGACAAATAATGTGCGTGTGTGTGTGTGTGTGTGTGTGTGTGTGTGTGTGTGTCGCACCTGTACAAATGAATTCCCGCTTCTGTACATCAGGGATGTTGAGGCCCCTCATGTGGGTGGGGGACATGCACTGAGTAAAGGGAGCCAGGCCCCGCCTTTGCCGCAGCCAGTCAGAGAGCCACGACAGGTGGCAATCACAGTGCAGGTTGTTGGAGTGCAGACGGCTGGAGATACATCAACAGACATGAGACAGAAAGACAGAGAGTTAGCTTTTTCACCCTCTTTTTCATCCATGCTTTCGTTCAAAAAAAAGTTGCAATTGAGACAAAATGGGGAGACAGAAGTATGGAGCAGGGGTCCCCAGCCCCCAGTCTACAGACCGGTACCGGTCCGTGGATCATTTGATACCGGTCCGCAATCAAAATCTTTCATGGTACAAATTATATATTTTTTAATTCGAGCTTCCGGATCTTATTTTGAAAAAACATTGCCACAGAAGCATTGAAAGCCCTTCTTCTGTTTCCAACCGCATGTCTTTGTGAGGTGGGATTTTCTGCGGTGACACCCACCAAAATAAGACTACGGAGCAGACTCGAACCGGTCCACGGAAACATTTTCATACATAAAACTGGTCCCAGATGCAAAAAAGGTTGGAGACCACTGGTGAGGAGAGATTCTGAGAATTAAAGAAAAAAAAAAAAGGGGTGGGTGGTGGGGGGTAGAGAGAAGGAGAAAAAAAATGGGACTCTAACGGAGAGTGAGACAGAATATAAATGAAATAATGTCAGGGACATACATGGATGAGAAATGCATCAGTAGAGACTCTTATTTTCTAGGTCCATCTGCCTGGTAAATGAGCGATCACTGAATAGTATGTAATGACTGGAGTAGAGTTTGCTATCGCTGAACAGAGATACTGAGGGCTGCGATGTCTGTGCATCATTTTATTCACACACAAACACATGCAGTCAAAGCAAATATGACACAGCACTACCAAACACAGATTGGAATGTAATTCGAGGAGGAATCCCTCAATCAAAGCAAATAATTCAGTGTTCTGCTGGGTTAATGGACCGGAGAGTCCTGGTAATTTCCTTTGCCACTCCAAATTTCCAAAAATACATCCACACCACTTGTGTAATCCAATCAGGTATTTGTGATTCACAATAGAGTCACAATCACAATATTTTTCTCGATGGCACAAGAACAAGGATGAAGTTGTGCCATTTTGCCAACAATATCTTCATCAAGGTTTCTCAATACAACAAAGTATCTTCATCTCCACCTCCACAAGCTATTACACTCCACAGAGGGGGGCAGGGACTGCAAAAGGAGTGGCATCAGCAAATCAAAAGAAGACGGCTGCACTCTTGACAAAGGACGACAAATTGAAAAATGTGGTAAAATCCTTCTTTGCAGCGGTCAAAAGCATGCCCGCTGAGGATAACCATAGCGACCCATTATAAATCTAGTATATAGCCTGATGTTGTCGCGGATTAATTACGTATGAGTAGGATTACAGATATGAAGGGTACCTAGAGCACAAGATGAAACTTCCTAAGGTGTGTATATAAAGTCTGTTGGGATTTTTTTACACCTGGGCCTAGTGGCTCATCAGGCCGGTGCTTATCCTCGGTTTCTGTAGCGTGAAGCTACTAGGAGTTCAACTCCTCCTGGATGGGACGCTAGTCCATCGCAGGTTACCTTCCCAGTATATTTTTACTGGTTCCCATTTATACTGCTGGGTGAACAGAGGCACACTTGTGGTTAAGACCTTGCCCAGGGGTCTTAGCACAGAGGGGGTCTAACTGGGATTTGAACACACAACCTCCTGATCATGAGCCCAGCACCCTAACCACTATGCCAACAGCCCCACCTATATATATATATATATATATATATATATATATATATATATATATATAAAATTTCTGAGCATACAAAAAGGAGCAGATCACTGAACGTAGTCGATTGACCGGTCTTCTCCTCCACAGGAGTCTTCTTGCTCTTTTTTATTTGGCTGAGTTATTGAATGGTAAGCACCATGGGGCGATACCGTTTGATCTAATTGAATGGTCGCTGCAGTAAGAGAGGGAATAGGATACAGAGGATTGGAGGACAAAATGGGTGGTAGTAGGAATGGGGAGGTGGTCTTGAGGTAAGCCAAACTATTTCACCAGAGACCCAGAACCATTCCCCCCAATCCTACTAAAGGGATTACAGTCTTCTCTAAACATTTGATTTAATAAGTTGTTTTACGAGCAAACAAATTCAATACTGAGATTGTAGGGATATTAAAGGATGAAAATTCAATATGAGGGTACTGGGTAGCAGAGACGGACTCGCTGCTGATAATTCAATATAGCCGAGGGAGCAGAGCGTCAGCAAATTCGATCCCCCATGCGAGGGGGCGAGTCTGTCAGGCTTCTTGATGGATGGGAGTATGGCCAGACTGACTGGTTGAATGCAGAAGAGGCTGTTTGAGGCAGGACCTCAATGCGGTGGCTTTGGAGCCAAAGACCCCAACATAAATGCTTAAAGGCAAAGGAAAACCAAGGCTTCCAGAAAGCTGCGGCAGAGCTCCAGTCGCGTATTGGCCCACACAGTACCTTGGCCTTTGGGGGTTCAGCAGCTGTCTGTGCCGTGAAAAATGTACAGCGCAATTACTGTTTGCCACTGACATCCTCTCTTATTTATGTTCCTCTTGAACCCTTATTCTGCACCACATGCAAATCACAAGGAAGGCCACCCTGATCCCATTCTAATATACAGACGTGGGCTCAGACGGGATTCATCCAGGAGTGGTTTTGTCACTGCAGAATTATTTGCATCAATTGCGGGTTAAATCCAACAACACAAAGTGGTGTAGTGACATGGGTTTGTACCAGAGCCATCTTACCCGATGCCGTGAGCACAATGACGCCTGCACAAACATGCGTCTAAGATTTACCAAACTCCCAGAGAGGAGATTGGGGTTCCCCACTAAGTGCCAGACCTCAGAGCTCACAACAAAGACTCTGGGATTTCATTTAAGCTTGTTTAAATATGTGTGTGTTTGGAGGAGGCGTTTAGTGGGGGGTATGCGTAGGTGTACCACAAAGATCTGCATTATAGTTGTGTTTCATTTCAGGGACACACTAATGACATCCTACCCAGTAATCACTACGTTTTCAGCAAGTGATGATTAGTAGCCCAGCACATAAGGTTTTGTCTAGATCTAGTTATCAATATAATTGTATAATTTGTAAACAATATAATTGAAAATGTTGGCGAATAGGGCATAGTGGTTAGAAGGTTCTGGACCAACAGAGCCTCACAGCAAGAAACCCTGGGTTCAAATCCCGGGCTTGGGGAGAACGTTTCCGTGTGGAGATTACATGTGGGTTTCCTTGGGGTATTCTGGGTTTTGTTCGACAGTCCAAAGACATGCACAATAGACTGACTGGCTTTTCTATATTGCTCCTAGGTGTGGAGGTGCATGTGTGTGTGTGTGTGTGTGTGTGTGTGTGTGTGTGTTTGCAGCCCTGCAGCCCTGCAACTGGCAAGCCGTTCAGGGTGTACCTCACCTTTACCCAGAGTAAACTGAAATAGGCTCCAGACTATCTGCAACCTTAATAGGATTAAGCACATCTGTAAATCTTTATTATTAGGATTCATTCATTAATTCATTCATTTTTGAAGCCAATTAATCATAATTAGGGTTGTAGGGAGCCTGGTGCCCATCTCAGCCAACTCTGAACGAAGGCAGGTCATCAGGCCATTGCAGGGCCAACACACACATCTATTTACACTTCCACTTCCACCTCAGGGTTTCCAGAGTAAACCCACACACTCACGCAAGCAGAGGAAGAACACGCAATCTCCAGATAGAAACACTCCGAGGCCTGGAATCAAACCTGGGACCTTCTTGCTGTGAGGCGAGCATGCTAACCATTACACCACCGTGTTGCTTATTATTGTTATTAATTGATGTGGTTGTTGTGGTTGTGGTAGTAGTGCTCTGATCTCTTTTGCTAGACCTGCCAACATCTGCAATTCACACCAGTATCCAAGTATGAGATATTGCTCCAAGAATACACGTAAAATATGAGATACACGTAAAGTATGAGATATTGCTCCAAGAATACACGTAAAATATGACATACACGTAAAGTATGAGATATTGCTCCAAGAATACACGTAAAATATGAGATACACGTAAAGTATGAGATATTGCTCCAAGAATACACGTAAAATATGAGATACACGTAAAGTATGAGATATTGCTCCAAGAATACACGTAAAATATGAGATACACGTAAAGTATGAGATATTGCTCCAAGAATACACGTAAAATATGAGATACACGTAAAGTATGAGATATTGCTCCAAGAATACACGTAAAATATGAGATACACGTAAAGTATGAGATATTGCTCCAAGAATACACGTAAAATATGAGATACACGTAAAGTATGAGATATTGCTCCAAGAATACACGTAAAATATGAGATACACGTAAAGTATGAGATATTGCTCCAAGAATACACGTAAAATATGAGATGCACCCAGTATAACCCTAGAAAGATCTCCAGTTATTTAATATTCTCCATTTTTAACCAACATTGCATGCTCTCACCCACCGTATGTTTTCCTGACTGGACTCTTAAAGGGTCTCAAATAAAGAAAATAGAGAACACTTTGAATTTGCGATGTTAAGAAAAATTGGGATTCTACAGAAATGTTTCAGTTGAAAACGGCACATTTGGTTAAAAAAGATGTTGAACTAAAAATATGAATGAATTATAAGAGGAACAAAACATTTACAAATTATAGAATTCAGATATGAATGTAATTGATTCAACTTTTTTTCTTTCTCTTTTCTGAAGCACTTAATCCTAATTAGTGTCGCGGGGAGGCTCGCGTCCATCTCAGCCGACTCTGGGCAAGGGCAGGGTACACCCTGGACGGCTCGCCAGGCCATCGCATGGCTGCTATTAGTGTTTACTAAACAACAATGCAGAATCCCCAAAACATGTACCACCAGCTGAATTTTCTCAACTTGCACCACTGATAACATTATTATCCCCTGTTAGTTTTCTTATAAACCTGAAACGCTATAAAAACTTGTCCCGTCTTTTACTTGTTTTCCTTTCTCAGTTCTGTATGATTAAACCAAATCACAATTCATAAGCCAGTAAATTGCAGGCGAGGAAAGAAAAATCAATACCGCACAAACCTGCTGTAGGAATAAATGCGAATGAAAATATACGGCAATACTCACAGAGTCCGCAGCTTGGGCATGTGGTTGAAGCTGGACAGCGGAATGAGGGTGATGTTGTTGTTGTTGAGAGTGCTGGAAAGAAATAAAAATTGAAAATATGAAAGATTAGACATCCGCACCAGGACACTTTTATCCTGGATGATATGTACACGGGTTTAGTTGAAGAAAAGGAGGTTTGGTGTTGAAAAATCTAGCAATTATAATCAGACCAAAAATAAATGTCTATATTAAGATTAGGAGAGTTTTCATGTGGTTAAAAGATGAAGACGTTATTAAGAAAAAAAAAAAAAAAAAAAAAAAAAAAAAAGCGCTCATCCTAATTTGGAGTAATCCTTTGCTCTGTTGGTGTGTGATGCAAACACTATGTGTGCTAGTTGTTCCCAGCACTGTCATGATGCACATAATGCATGATGGGTGCGTGTCCACGGCAGCGTGTAATCGGCTTTAAAATGAGATCATCAGTGGCGTGTGCAGCTGTAAACATGGCCGGCAGGCTTCTGTGCTTCCTGCCAGAGCAGCAGTCCGCTTTATTAGCATTAGTTAGCTGCCTTAATCTTGTACTCCAGCCATCCCACAGTCACGGGGCCCAATCCCCCTGTTCACAGAAATACACAAGGGGCTCTGGGTCTTCTCAACTGATGCTATAATGTTCCTGTCTGCCTGTTGAAAATGCTGAATGCTGCAGGGTTTGAGGGTTGGACTGTTCTTTATAATCTAAGGGTCATTGGGTCGGGGGATGATGCCAGGGTTTTACAGTCTGGGCCTGTTAAAGACAGCACTGTGGCATCGAGCTGCGCTGAGGTGACGCCAGCGATGTGCGCTAGTGGAGCCACTAAACTTGTACTTTTCACTCAAAAGCGGCTAATTCGACCTAAACCTCCTCTTAAAACAAGATGGAAGATAGATATGACCACAGGATAATATGTTTCTGTGTTTCTGACATTGGCCTTGTAATTCCGACAGTGGAAAATCCCCATCCTCAACAACACCATGGCATTAGGAATTAAGTGCAAAAAAAAAAAAAAAAAAAAAAAAAAAAAAAAAATGAGTAAGTGTGTGTGTTTGTGTGTGAGAGAGAGAGTGAGAGCGAGAGAGAGCGAGAGAGAGAGAACACAAACCCCTCAAAAACAAAACATTCCTGTGGAATTTTAATGACAATCTTGACATTTATTTTGGCACAGCTCAGTAGGGGAACACTTTATTCAGATATAGGGAAAGACAGAGAAAAACTTTGTAAATTGGATGGAAAATTATTGTTTTTCCACCAAAATATTACGTGGAGGCAAGAGGAATCACCCTTCGTGAGAAGTTGACCAAAGCCTCTCACTTCTCTCCTCCCAATGAGAAGAACACAGTCTTCGGTCTTCTCAAGGCCTCTAAAGCCTGGAGCCAGCGCTCAGCTCCAGGAGTGAGGGCAGGGGAAGATCTGGGCTTCTCTCAAAAGAGGAACACCCTGAGAAAAACCTACTTCGGAGATCCTACTGGAAAATGAGGGATCCCTGTACTTACATTTTTATGTGAGAAGAGCATCTGAGTGCGTGCACACGCATCTGTGTGTATGTCTGTATGTGTGCGTATTTATATTTTATTTACATCTTATGCATTATTTTTGATGGTTAATTGCTCTTATAAGCATTTATAGTGTTGAATATGTATTTATTGATATTATATACACAATACATGTACGTACACGTCAGTAAAGGGGGGGGTCGATCCTACTTTGTGGAATTTGGCGGTCGCGAGGGGGATCTCGGTCCCAATTTAACCGTGGAAAGTGAGGGAAAGATCCCTGTATATATTCTGGTGGCTTTGGCTGAGACACAGTTTAAAGCACAAAGGGATGAATGCAGCCAGAAAGCAATATGGAACAAAACAATTCAAATTCCTCCAAGTGAACCGAACAGCTTATGCTAACAGGGTAGAGTTCTCCAGCTCATCTATATTTCAACTGGCGAGAATTCAGCTATAATAAACTGTCATAAATATAATCTATATGGATTTTGTGCTCGTAGCCAGAGTTAGAGGAGATTAAATCTTGACCACACATGTGAGCTGTAATGAGAGTGATAACCCCTTGAGCCTATGCAGGTATTACATATCTTTTCGAAGGCGTTGCAACTTTAAGCAATGACAAGTGTGTAATTTTGGTTGTAATTTTGGTTGTAGGCGAATAAACACAAGTCACCTGAGGCATTAAAAAACTTTATTCTGTGTAAATAATATGAGTGTCAGAGTAATTTCTGTGTCCTCCACTGATTGCACATGAATCTTCTTTTCTGGAGTTGAAAAACCACCTGTGACCGGGAATAATCAATGAGCCTCCGATGTCTCCTGAGAATGGGCATTCGAGCTTAAACCGAATACAATCGATAGCAACTCCTGACTAATAACATGCTGCGGAGCTTAACAATGCAACTTTATGATTTGATTTAAAGCTCTATTGACATGCCAGTCAATGGGATTGAGTGGCTATTAGCCTCGCAATCCCATAGCCTTCCAATGACATCGGGACTGTCTCGATGGGACACCTTTCTTTCTTTTTCTCCCCCTTTTTTTCCCCTCTTCCAGCTATGTCAAGAAAGCTTTCCCACAGTCCCAGAAAGGCCGACTCTGAGGTCTCAAGTGCTCTCAGTGTTGCTCCAGTCGCTCATTAGAGGAGCTTGGAGAGGACCCTGGGTACATCCCTCTTGAAGGCAAGTGAAATAAGAGAGGAGCTGTTGTGTGAGGGACGGCAGGTTAAATAGGGGCAGAGAAAAAAGCAGAAAACGAGCTAGAGAGAGAGAGAGAGAGAACCAGAAGATCCCTCTCTATTGCTGACACAAAACCACACACACAGCTGAGAAAATCTGAGGTGCATCAGCAGTGCTCTGCTCATCTCTTGTGTGTGCGTGTGTGTGTGTGTGTGTGTGTGTGTGTGTGTGTGTGTGTGTGTGTGTGTGTGTGTGTGTCTGAGCCATGGATAGCTATGGCTACCTGTTACTTTTTGTACTGTCTGTAGGCAAAAGGTAAATGTTTTTGGAACCCGGACACTTCTCTGACTGCGGTCAGCACCAAGCAGGTTAATTACAATCCACTTTAGCTTTGATAGGAAAGCTGAGCTGTGTACTGACATTCCCAGCATCGGTGCTCCGAACCGCTCATTCACACCGGCCAGCACCAAAGTGTCAGGTAACAAGACCCTTTATATGTATGTGCATGACCTGAGGGTATAGTTTCGGCCACAGAGCAACAGTATGACAAGCTTTGTCTCTGAAGTCCGACATTTTCTCAGTTCCTCAATCACGGCTGCATTTATAGCTCATATGTCCTGTACGACATGCAAAACTGTAAAAGAAATACAGGGATCCCTCGCTACTTCGCACTTCATGCACCGTCAGTGCATTGCGTTTTTTTTTTTTTTAAATATTCATCGAATTAAAAAATAAGGAAATTAAGGAAGAATAGGGGAAAAAGTTAAAGGAAATGTCACAAAAACAAGGCCAATTATGCAAAAAAAAAAAACAAACCCAAACAAAAAACCCACAAAAAACCCCTAAACAAATGCAAAACAAAAAACAACCCAAAACCTCCCATCAAAACTACTTACATTGTTGAGGTGCACATCTGAGTGTGTACACGCGCACATCTGTATGTGTGTGTATTTATATTTTATTTGCATCTTATTCATTATTTTTGAATGTTTAATTGTTATTATAAGCATTCATAGCATTGAATATGTATTTATACGGAATTCGATGGTCGTATGGAGGGGGGGGGATCTCGGTCCCAATTAACCATGGAAAGTGAGGGATCCCTGTCTTGGTTGATCCTTAAAACAAATTTTCTTTTATTTTTTATTGAGCCAGTACACTGAAAAAAATAAAGCTTTTCAACAAAGTTAGAAAGATCATTACTGCACTATGCCAGTACAATTAACTTGTTTTTCCCTTTCTGCCAAAATAAATAAATAAATAAATAATTAAAGAATCCCAGTACATTATAGAAAACCGAACAACCAATTTAACTCATCAGCTTTAGAATAGATAGAGAATATATACACCAATCAAGCATAACATTATGACCACCAACAAGTGAAGTGAATAACATTCGTTATCTTGTTACAGTTCCACCTGCCAAGGAGTGGGATGTATTAGGCAGAAAGCGAACATTCAGATTTCGAAGTTGATATGTTGGAAGGAGGGAAATGAGCACACCTCGACGTGACTTTAACGAGTGACACATGTGATAGCTTAAACGTTGGGACTCACCATCTCCAACACAGCAGTTCTTGTTCAATGTTCTTTGTTTGCAGTGATAAGTACCTGACAAAGCTGGTTCAACAACGGACAGAGAACCCGCAAAGAGCATCATGGGTTCCTGAAGGTTCATCCCAACGTTCATTAATGTATGTGTGTGTGTGTGTGTGTATGTGGGGGTTAAGGCTAGTGCGTCTGGTCTGATCCGAAAAAACGAGCTACTGCACCACAAATTGCTAAACCTGTTAATCCTTGAATACGATGGAAAGGAGTTAGAACACAGACTGTATTGCAGCTGGCTATGTATTGGGCTGTCTGGCCGCAAACCATTCAGGTGGTTTTAAAGTTATGGCTGAACTTTGGAAAATGCATACCATCGAGAAAACTACAAATGAGTAAAATGAGCAACTTGGCAGTTGCTACGTGTGAATCTGGAGTGAGTGAGTACACACGCACCTTCCAAAATACCTCCAGAATTAATTTCAAGCCCAAGGCTGTATCATTTACTGGAGTAAAACTGAATCCATGTTGGAATGGAAATGCCTGCCTTTCAACCACAGTACAAAGCCACAATCAGATGTTGTTTTACTAATTGAAATAAATTTTGGAGGTGTTTTTTCGGGGGGGGTATAAACATGATCAGACACAAAATCCAGTGCATGTGCTTGTGTTCAAGTGTTGGATTATTAGACAAAAAATAATTATACAAGACAAGCTTTTGGAATTTCCAAAATAAAAACCAGTTTGATTTATTTGTAGTCGCATAGTTTGGAGGAGCTGGAAAAATCCACAGTGCTGATTCTAAAAGAATGGCTGTCCAGTCAGAGAACAGGAACAGATGCTACGGTTCAGACAGATGCTACTCTAGTCTTTGATGAGACCATTACTTCTTAAATAAGGACAGATTAAATCTAAGCTCTACCCTCTTTATTTCCCTTCTATTGCTCTCACCGGGGGTCCAGGAGCAATTGATTAATTGTGCTTGCACGTCTGACTATTGAGACGCCACCGTTTCATTGCTCACTTCCTGAACCAGGCTATTGCGTAGACCGAACACAGATAAAGCAACAGGGCCGTGTGAGGTGGCAAGGCAATTTCCTGCACAGGAAAATGCAGTTTGGAAGCTAATGACAGCTCTCCTCCTCCTCCTCCTCCTCCTCCTCCTCCTCCTTCCCTCTTCTAATCCATTGCCTCATTTAGCCACAGCCGAGCTCCCGCCACTCGCCTGCCCGTTGTCTGTCTGTCACATAAAGCCTTTTATTGACTAAAAAGGAACCTTTCAATCAGATATGGCAGAAGCAAGGCAGATTTCTCTGATGGGAGGGTGGACTAGAGTTGGAAATCAAGGATTCACGAAATATCTGATATCCCCACCCCCTCTTTTAACCACAGTGGGGCCATCACTCTATAACTACAAGCAGATAGGGCATTAAGCAGTGCCAAGCATGACTAATGTTTTTTACATGAGCTCTAAGAGGTAAAATGATCAGAATAAAAGGACATTGGACTTAAAAGAGCAAGGTCCACCTTGAATTCAAAAGCCCTCAGACAGAGGCTTTACTAAAGAAGAAGAAAAACGAAAACGGCGAAACCAACTGCTATAGTGCATTTTATTTATTTAAGTAGTGTTCTACAGTTCTTGCACCATACACTTACACTTAATTTTTAATTTACATTTAGACTCAGCCCTCTCTCAGAAATGCACCTGGTCACAAACGACCTGAAAACCAGTTTCCAAAAAAAAAAAAAGTGGGCTCAGGAGACACCTGGATGAGTAACCAGTCAGTCTATAAAGTTCAGTTCATTTTCTGTAACCGCTTCGCGGGGAGGCTGGTGCCCATCCCAACCGACTCCGGGCGAGGGCAGAGTACACCCTGGACAGCTCGCCAGGCCATCGCAGGGCGGAAACACGCTGAAAGCTTTGCAGCCTACTCTTGTCGAAAATCGTCCGAGTTTTTTTTATTTTTATATAATTTAGTAATATCAAAGTTCAGTCATTCATGTTCTAAGCCGCGTAATCCTAATTAGGGTCGTAAATAGGCCGGTGCCCATCTTAGCTGACTCTGGGCGAGGTCGAGCTACACCCCGAACAGCTTGCCGGGCTACTGCAAAGCCAACACACATGCAACCATTCACACTCACATCTAGTGGTAATTTAGAACAACCAATCAGCATACTGTGCATGGACTGTGGGAGGAAGCCAAAAAACCCAGAGGAAACCCATGCAAGCGTGCGGAGAACATGCAAACTTCCCAAGCCTCGGAATCGAACCTAATAACTGCACAACCACGCGGCCAATTTTAATATTTCTTCTTTTAATTTTTTTTATTATTACCTTTTTTGACTGAGTCTTTGAATTGAATGCATTTAATTCGGAGCCTTAGGAATGAATCACAGATACAGATCTACTTAGACATAATATGTTCAATCAGTGTGAAGGTAGGGGATTAAAAAAACACGTAGGCATTAAAATACATAATATCTACACTGTAATGTTCATGAAATTAATTCAAATAAGAATTCCTTTTAGTTTTCAATGAGTCCCGAGTTTCATCAAATTCGTAAAGCTCTGGCGACTTTGAGATTTTTGCTTGGTACACACACCACCTCCCCTCCCAGTCCCTCATCCTTGCCATAATATGAAGTACTAATAGGCTGTCTGTGTAAGTGCTTCTCCACCCGACAAGTAAACCACACCGAGTGCCTCTGGTTAATCGTCATGAAATAAATATCTTACTTACATTGAAAACACTATAGAATGAGGCCTGTTATGCCGTTGAGACCTAGACTGCCATGATAACCTCATCCTGGTTCCAGCAGGGGGGTCAGTGCCAAGCTGTCAAGAAAATGTAATGCACACACATTGACAAATGACAGCATTTGGCTAAACAGGGAGGTTCGCTGTAAATGTGAAAATCTGGTGCCTCTTGCCAATGCGCGGCACGAGGGAAGGTCACCTTTGGCATATGGCAAGGAAATGTCTCTGCACTTTCTTCCTCATAAAAAAATGACACGGTCCCAGCGAAAAAAATTCACATGATTTGACATTTGATTCGGGGCCAGACTTCTTCTGTACAGAAGTGCCTATAAAATATGCAGATGTCCCAGTGCTCTACAGCATGTGTGTGTGTGTGTGTGTGTGTGTGTGTGTGTGTGTGTGTGTGTGTGCACGCGGGTTGGGGGGTGGGTGGGTTGCATGTGTGCATGTGTGGTTGTGCAAAAGCAAACCTGAAACCTGGGGGCACTTTCTCAAGTACCCAACCCATAAAAAATTACCTTCTGCGATTTTTATTGCTGTATAAGCCTCTAAAACCCAGTTTAACATCTTGAAAGTATTATGAAACGTACACAGAAGTACAATCTGACAATCAGAGTACAGTCTGGATATTACAATCTTATACAATAACAGCACTAGAAAGAAAATATACTCCCCGCGTCTCAGTTTCAGCATAAATCAATCTCATACATGAGAGCTTAAACTCACTTCACTTTCAGTGTCAAGTCCGTCCTTCAGCAAATGCATCTGATTGACCAGATCTAAATATTTTGAATGGAAGGCTATGATTTCAGTGTTAAATGCCTGTTATTGTTTAAAAAGCAAACTCATGGGAGATATTGCATCTCTCTTGACCTGCACCTCGACTCGGTGTATTTCACATTATTCAACCTCCTCTTTGTTTTTTTTTTAAACAGCCATGTAAATTGGTTTTGACAAAAAAAAAAGAAAAGAAAAAAAAAGAAATAACAGATCATTTACTAAAATAAATTTCGCCGCAATTCAAAACGATGAGTGTTTTTCCAAACCATGACCTTGGTAATATGTTTTTTTTTTCCCCACACGGCATGATTTTTTTTTTTTTCACTGAATCATTTAGAAACACTTTGGGCATCAGGAAATGTCCGCAATCCATCAAACGCTACCCATCAAAACATATTCAAAATTTTGTGTAATGGAAAATAAGTGAAGTGGATGATTAAGTATTCCTGTCTTATCCGAGATGAAGCAAAAAGACATCATTAGTTGAAAATCCAAAAGTCAGCACAATATGAAATTCAGGGTGATTAGGGCTCCGTTACACAGGTTGAGGCTCTTGAAGGCCCCCCCTCCCTGCAGATGAACTATTTTACTCATTAGTGTGCTGGCCGCAGCACTTTATCCAGCTCATTGAGATGCAAGGCATGTTCTGTCAGGGGGGGAGTGAGCCTGAGATAGCTTTGAAGTCATTAGTTCAATCATTAGCACAGTTATGTTAAATAGAAATTACAATTCATCACCAGAAAGGGCCAATCATTTATTTCGCGAGCCTTGGCAGGCGTTAAATCACACGCAAGCAGTCGGCATGAGAGGCCTGGGATTTGACACGTAACGATTCCTACTAGATCTTTTCTAATCAGGAGTGCTTAGCATCTGTAAAAAGGTTTTGTATCTGTGGACGTGTGGACATTGTGAACGGTTTCTTTCGATATGAAATGCCTGGTATAGGCTGGAATGCTCTATTCAGATCCTAATGATGGCTGTGATTAGTTAAAAAGTTTGCCCTTTTGGATTTTAGATATCAGAGGAAACTCTTTGAACATTTGACATGACCCGACAGATGGAGGTTATTTCTTTGATGAGTCCCCCTCCCCATATTTTATCTTCACACCTCTTCTCCAGTAAAAAAGAGCAGTTGTTCCGTCTACGTTTGTACTTGATACCGGATTAAAAAAAAAGTAATGCATGAAGCTTTGCTGTAAGTTTATTATTACTATTATTATTATTGTTATTATTATTATTATTATTGCATTCATTAATTCATTTTCTGAACTGCTAAATGTACTATGGTGCGGGGAACCTGGTGCCCATCTCAGCCTCCTCTAGGTGATAACTGGGTACACCCTAGGCATGTCGGCAGGCAATTGCAGAGCTGTTATTATTATTATTATTTATAATAATAATAATAATAATAATAATAATAATAATGTATGTATCATCTCAGTATCCAGTTTTACCCAGAAGAATTCGGTTCCTCTTGAGGATTCCTCCTCGTGTAAACTCAAGAAGGGTTTCCTCGCCACTGTCACCTCTGGCTTCCTCATTACCGATTACAATGTCCATAGAAATCTGTAAAGCTGCTGTCTCACACATTTTCTATTATGCATTCTATTATGAACTAATTATGAATTTGAATTTCCCCAATCCTTCATTTTTAACACATCCCAGGTTGATAAAAATACAAATATTGCAAATACATAAATTCATTGATTTTTTTTGTGGACAACACTATGACAAGACAAATCTCCAGTACCCTGGCTATTTTGGCCAAGGCCCACCTTTAACATTCCATCGAGCACCGATCTATCTTGAGGGAAGGTTAGCGTTAGCCTTGTCACAGCATAGTCATAGAATGGGGGAAGAGAAAGGACTCATTAAGCTTCCTCAGGGACTCTGCTGCATTAATCCAGGAGATAAAAACAGCAAATGTGGCTCATGGACACCTTTTTCACGATCACTATACACAGAGGAGTATCCTAACACTGTCTAGCACGCTTTATTACTCTGGTTTGGAATGGAGAGTAACCAAGCTGTCAAAGCTGATATTCTTTTCTTTTATTCTTTTTTTTTTTTTTTTTTTTTTTTTTTTTACCCCCAGCTGAAAAAAGGACCTATAGAGCGCGAATTAATGATAACTGTGCATCAAGTTCGCACATCATGATTGGTTAGCTGATACATTACACTGCAGCCAACGACCACATGGATAGATGGTTCAATCAGCAGTGAGCAGTGCATATTCATATTTAGTTGTTCTCCATGGCTGCGCATTTGTTAATGGGCTTTGGCGGAATCTGAGGATATTCTGTATTATTCATGAAAATTGATTCTTGACTCACTTGCACAGTTTCACTCATGTATTTGTCTTTCCTTTTGCTCCTATTTGTTCAACCTAATGTTTGTTTTTTTTAAACAATATATACAGAAAAATGTCTAATTTCTGATCAGCGCACCTTCTTTCTCTTTGTCTCCTGTCTCACCTCACTGTCTGTCTCTCTTTCCACAACTCTACCTCTCCTGCTTCGGTCTCATCCAATTTTTTCGCTCTTCAATAATGTCGCAGAAACTTCGGCCTGCCTAACAGTGATGAAGTGCTTGTGCCATGATCTACTCTGGATAAATGGACGGTGAGGCCTGGCTCCCTCTCTCACCCCCCCCCCCCTCCGCCCCCCCCCCCTCCTTCCCTGAGCTCGTTTGGAGGATGAGGCTGGCACTTAGCGCTCTGCCACTGGCCTGATGGATGAGGCTGCGGTGGTGCTCACTGCCTCCTGCTCTCTCCTTTCTTTCACATCCTGTGGATTTTAACATGGCTATCTTTGGAGTCAGAGCAGTTTTCTCCTCTTACACTTAATTTTGTCAGGGCGCTATCTATAAATTCATTCAAGAGCTCAAATCATCATCGAGCTTTATGGGACGTACAGGTGAGAAAGCTAAAAGTGATCGAATCGTCCGTGTGATATAAGCAACGGTAAAGACCACTGACTGATCTTCCTCTACTCTGATCCTGGGGATTTGAAATGGATAGAAAGTAGGATTTGGAGTTAAAAGTAGAAATGTGGCACTGAGATACAGATGTTTGAACTGATAAATACAGATGAAATACTCTGCATGTTTGGGAACAACAACAACACGGAAAAGTCAATAGGGACACGACATCCTGAGTGGAGGCGACGGTGTGATACGACAATGCAGCATGGGATGACAAACGAGCAACTTTCACTGTCGCACAGCCTTTACGCTAACACACACACACACACACACACACACACACACACACACACACACACACACACACAAGCAGTGGCAACAGATTGGATGAGGTGAAACCACCATCGTTGCTGCTTCTGTGCTGCACTTTCACGCGCAACACACTTTGTCCTTTGAGGACAGTCAAGGCAAAAAACAAAAAAACAAAACAAGAACAAAAGCACCTGTATATAGAGCAATACATAAACACACACAGAGAGAAAGCAACAGGAAAGGAATGATGAAGTGATGAGGATGTAGAGGAGAGATAAGGAAACGGGACTCACAGTATCTCCAGATCACGCAGGGCTCGGAAGGCTCCATCTTCAATGCAGCTGATGTGGTTGCTGTCCAGTTGCCTGCAGATGAGAGACAGGAGTCAGCGGTGGGTCTGCAGACAAGTGGGTGGGGGCTGAGGGAGGGGCACGGAAGAAGAGAGGGAGAGGAGGAGAGGAGGGTGGAGGAATAGGGGGAGGAGTGTGTGTGTGTGTGTGTGGGGGGGGGGGGGGGGGACTGGGATGCATGATGGAGCCAGACACTCCAGCACACACAAGAGACACACAGTGCGCTCACCTCTACGGTCCTCCCTGCAGTCAGGGACAAGGACCAAATGACTAGAAGTGGCCTGGTTGCCTACAGAACACAATATTCCCTCTCTCTCTCTCTCTTTCTTTCTTCCTCATGATCCTACTCTATTTATCATGCTGTAAGACATTATGGGGGGCCAAGGTAAAATATATAAAAAGGAGGGTAGGAAAAGTATAAAAATGAGAGAGAGAGAGAGAGAGAGAGAGAGAGAGAGAGAGAGAGAGAGAGAGAGAGAAGGAGAGAGAGAGAGAGAGAGAGAGAGAGAGAGAGAGAGAGAAAGAGAGAGAGAGAGAGAGAGAGAGAGAGAGAGAGAGAGAGAGAAGACATAAGGACAGGGAACAGGAGGCTGGCTATAGTGTATGGCCCGCCCCGTCTGTCAACTCTGTAAATATTAATTGCATTTCTCCCTCTCTCCCTCTTTCCCTCCTCCTTCTTTCTCTCCATCCATCCATCCGCTCCCCCTCTTTTGCATTTCTTTTTTTTTAAGTCAGAAAAGGGAGCAATTTCATTACATTAGAGCACCCAATCCATTACAAGCTTTTACCAGCCCTGCCACTGAAACAATTTCATTAAAGGAAGGACTTGGTAAATCAGACTGGGTCACAACGTTTAACTCTCACACACACACACACACACACACACACAAGCACGCGCACACTCGCACACTTCCTTCACTTTTCTTTTTAATTAATCTGCAGGCTCCCTTCTTAAATTTCTGACCACCCAGACCATTTCTTGTCCATTCAGAAAAAAAGGAGATGGATGTAGGTCACTAAAAAACCCAAAACCTTCTATTGTAGCGCCGTTGTTCAACTTAAAGGCAGCGGTGACATCTGACCCCCTACAGACCTGCTGCTGCTTTTGCTTCTTTAGACAGAAAGGGGAAGTAAAACTGCCACCCCTTTCTGACTTTATTCTGCTCTGCACAAAAAGAAAAAAAAAAAAAAAAAGATGCCCATCTGTCTCGGTAAGACAAGACGGGAGCAAATGAGCCTGCCTACTACGAGCACATTATCTATCACTGTGGAAATAAAATAAGTGGCAGAAACTGATGCTTTTAGCTAAAGTTTACGCACTCGTGCCAAATGAGTATCTGAAAATGCACTTGGCGTACAACATTCATCTCCAGTAACCAATTTCCTGCTCTGAAGCCAATCCTGGTAACACCAGCTGAGAGAATGGGATGCCTTGTCCATTACAGGGGTTTAAAGCTATTTTCAGTTTTCTTCTGCACCTAAATATGACTGTACTTTATTTCTTCCTCATATGTGACAGATTAGTGTTTTTTTCTCTCTTGGTATAGGGCGCTGGATCACTGATCCAAAGGTTGGCGGTTCGAGTCCCACTCTCCACAAGGTTGTCACTGTCGTCTCCCCCCCCCCCCCCCCCCCCAGTGCAGCTAACTGGGTTATCAAAGGCGGGCCATGTCTGTCACTGTCTATGGTGGGAGGTTCATGTAAAAGAACCGTTGCTGACTTTCGTAAAGAGGAGCTGCAAAGCCGTCCGCGTGTTTCTGTCCCTTGCTAAAAAGGGTTGTGACAGGAAGGGCATCCGACGTAAAAAAAAAAACCTCTGCCAAAACATACGAGCGAATCAGATGATTCACTGTGGCGACTCCCGAGTAAAAGGGAAAAAGCCGAAAGGAAGACAGACAGTGTTTTTTTTTTCTCTTGAAAGTGTGAACAGCAAAATGAAAAACTTTCAGAGTTCTAACAGGGTGGTGTAGCGGTGAGCAGGTCCACCTAACAGCAAGAAGGTTCTGGTGTTAAGTCCAAGTATGGACGTTTCTGTGTGGAGTTTTGCATGTTCTCTTTGTGCTTGTGTGGGTTTCCTCTGGGTACTCTGGTTTCCTCCCACAGTTCAAAGACATGCAACTTAGGCTAACTGGCTGTTTCAGATTGCCCTGATGTGCGAGTGTGAATGGTTGCGTACGTGTTGAATTGCGGTGGTCTTGCGAACTGTTTACATTGTACTCAGCCTTTGGTTAGCATTGGCTGAAGCACCAGCTTCTGCACAAACCTAATAGTAGGATAAACAATTTGGCAAATGAGTTAGAGTTGTGACTTCCAACTGCATATGTTGAGTGGTACAAAATTATAGTGGAAATCTGATATGTTTAAACAGTACTAATGGAATTTACGCCAGTTTTACATCAATCCAAGTCGACCAAATCATTATTTCAACTCAGCGGAAATTAATTTCTGGTTGAATGTGATTTTTTTTTTTTCCTTTCACACATGAGCCAGTTTAAGCCAATGAAAAAGTTAATGTCATTGAAACTTGGTTGAATCATAAACAAATCCTCGGATTTATGGCAAGTGTGATTTATTTCCTAAGTCTGAGGTCCAGCATTATAAAAAATTATGAGTGACTAAATATAATGTTGGTTCAGACTTAAGATTTCCATTGAAACTTTAATATGTACATTCAATATATAGGGAGGGATCCTTCACTTACCGCAGTTCATTGGGACCGAGATCCCCTGCGATAACCGAATTCCGCGAAGTAGGATCAATCCCACCCGCCGGCTGACGTATACGTACATGTATGTGTATGTAATATCAATAGATACATATTCAATGCTATAAATACTTATAATAACAAGTACACATTCAAAAATCATGTATAAGATGTAAATAAAATATAAATAAAAATGTAAGTAGTTTTGATGGGAGGTTTTGGGTTGTTTTTTGTTTGTGTTTATTTGGGTTTTTGCATAATTGGCCTTGTTTTTTCCCAAACTTTTTACCCTATTCTTCCTTAATTTCCTTATTTTTTAATTCGCTGAATATTAAAAAAAAAAAAAAAACGCGATGGACTAAAGCCGCATGAATTGAAGCACAACGTAGCGAGGGATCCCTATATTTCCATTTTAACTAGTAAAAACATATATGGAAAAAACATTTTGTCCTTAAATGGAAATGGCGTTCCCATCTCCTACCCAGTGTTCTCAGGACAGATTTAGTGAAGATAAATGATTGAAAAACAAAACAAAAAAAAGGGCAGTGGTGGCCTGGTGGGAAAGGGCGCTGGATCGCTGATCCTAAGATTGGGGGTTCGAGTCCCACTCTCCACAAGGTTGTTACTCTCCCCTCAGTGCAGTTATCTGGGTTATCAAAGGCCGCGCAAGTCTCTCACTGTCGATGGTGAGAGGTTGATGTAAAAGAACCATTGCTGACTTTCGTAAAGAGGAGCTGCAAAGCCGTCAGCGTGTTTCTGTCCCTTGCGAAAGGGTTGTGTCAGGAACGGCATCCGACATAAAAACCTATACCAAATCAAACATGTGATGATTCGCTGTGGCCACCCCGAAGAAAAAGGGGACAGCCAAAAGGAAAAGAAGAAGAAATCATTGAAAAAAATTGTTGAAGTTAATAAATTTGTCGAATCATTGCATCTGACTGTATTTTACTTTATCAACAGTAACAAGGATTTAAGTATCTCATTTAATTTATTTCAAGAATCTAAAGGATTCAAATATTCCATCTGGACATAAATTCCCACTGTTTTTATCTTGTTCTTATGTTTTTTAATTATGTATTTTTAATTACTTTTGACAATAAAAATGGACAAGTGATGGAGAAATACAGAAAAATACTCCGGCACCTGTAAACATTAAACATATCCAAAAGACAGTTCATGCTTAAATATGGATCCGCATCCGTCTCACAAGAAGAAGTTTTTGCATGTTGTCCCAGTGCTTGTATGGGAGGAAACCAGAGTGCCCAGATGAAACCCATACAAGCACTGGGATGACATGATTTGCAGTTCCATCCCTAGGTGTGAGTGTAAGTGTGAATGGTTGTGTGTGTGTGTGTGTGTGTGTGTGCGTTGGTCCTGCGATGGCCTCTTAAGCTGTCTGGCATGTACCCTGCCCTCGCCCGAGTCAGCTGGGATGGACGGGAGCCTCTCCATAACCATAATTCGGATGAATCGGCTTAGAAAATGAATGTTTGTATGTATTTTTCTTTTTTTAGGAGATATTAAAAAATTAAGAATGGAGTTTAATTAAACAAACTGCATGGGTGGAGTGTTTCCCAATTCTTACGCCATTATCGGCTCTTCTTCCTGATGTTATATATTGTTTAAAGGGTTCTTTATTATAGCACGATTTTTGCAACTTTAACAATTTTGTGTTTCACTCCATACGTAAACAGCTACAACACCTCGAGAAAGAAAAAAAAAACTACATAAGCTCTACTACTAACCGAAATCCACTCTGATCTGCTGAGAAAAGATTACTCATCTCCCTTCGAGGAGCATTCTGCTCTCTGAGTGCTTCAAGTTCAAAACGGTGTCTTTCTTTAGCACAGACAATGATGATTGCTCATTCATGCATGCTTTACTACCTGGCATGCACATATGTGTCTGCATGTATGATGTCTGTGCATCTGTGTGCATCTGAGGTGGGACATGGTGGGAAATGGAAGTTCCAAATTTAATTTCCTTCAATCTAATTACATTGCCCTTTAATCATTGCAGGCATCGGACGTATTGGCAGTGTGATGCTTCTGTGCTGCCAGTGGCCCATCTGGAGAGGGTCAGAAAAGGGAGGGAAGGAAAAGAAAAACAGGAAGCAGTTTCCTCACCATCAATCTGTCAGAAACAACCTGCTGCTAACCATCAGCCCTGTAACTGGTAACCATTAATTCTGAAACAATTCTGTCTTGCCATTCTAAAAAACAAATAGATGAAAAATGTGATTTGTTGTTTGGTGAATTAATGTTTTTGTTAAAAAATCTCTCTATGTGTCAGTGTTGGAAAACCGTATGACCATGGCTGCTGAATTCTGTCGATCAATCAAAAATTGGTGTTCAAACCTGATGAACTACATTTGTGGTGCCTTGTGATAAACTGGGGTACGATGCAGGTGACACACTGCTCCTGGTATAGGCTTCATTATTAACTTAATTCGGAGAAAGCATTTTCTGAAGACAATAAATAAACAAACCAGTACTTTGACTATTGTTTTGAAAATCATATAAATCCATCTATCCATGTTCTGAACCGCTTATCCTAATTAAGGTCACAAGGAGGCTGGCGCCCATCTCAGTTGACACTGGATGAAGGCAGAGTACACCCTGGACTGCTCGCCAGGCCATCGCAGGGCAGAAACAATGGTTCTTTTACATACCTCACACCATAGACAGTGACAGACACAGCCGGTCTTTGATAACCCAGTTAGCGACACTGGGGTGGACAGTGTGAACCCGCTGAGAGTGGGGCTTGAACCCCCATCCTTAGGATCAGTGATCCAGTACCTTACCGCAAGATTACTACAGCCGTCATACAAATCCAGTAATTCTACATCCAGAGTGGTGAGGGAGTGATCACACGAGAGATGTGATACAAAAGCGACTGATACTTTCATTTTCAAATTTGTCATCTAACAGTCGTATCATTGCATTTTGCATTTTAGTCGCCTGGTGCATGAACTCATTGACAAAAATTTCAAAAATGGTTGAAATGTCCACAAATGTCACAAAACAAAACTTTGACTTGGAATTGTCTCAAACAGTCTGCACATGTCACGAGAAGGTCGCCAACGTTGGATTTTCTTGCAAATAAAAATAATTAAATTAAACAACATGTTACAGACTTCCATGCAGAAGTTTGAGACTTTGTTGATATCATTCGTATTCCGTTTGCATTTTATTCCCGCTAATACTGTGCAGCCATAGCCTAATGGTTATAGAAGCCGAAAAGTCACTGGTTTGATTCTTGAATCAGCAGGAAAAATGTGTGGTGGTGGAGGCGTTAGCAGCACCTTCCCTTCCTCCACATTGATTGCAGAAATGCCCTTGAGCAAGTCACTTAACCCCAACTGCTCTCTGGGTGCCTTCAATGTGTGATTGGCAGCCCACCTGCTTGTGTGTGTTTGTGCATGTGTGTGTGGGTGCTCACTTTGGAGAGGTTAAATGCAGAGGAAATAATGAAATAATTTCCCTTGTGGAGTTAATACAGTATATTAAGATAAAAAAAAAAAACCCTGAATGGTTTGAGAACAATAAAGTGAAAAAGTGACTTATGAGAGGAAATTCACCTTTTCCTGCCAAATATCCACAAACCAATTACAAATCAATCACAAAAACTACCATGACCTTCTTATGACTTTGTATGTATTTAAGTTGAATTTAAGTTGAAAATTGTATTTTTTTTGCATGTATTTAAGTTGAATTAAAGTTGAATTTATGTTGAAAAGTTGTATTTCTGCATGTATTTAAGTTGAATTAAAGTTGAATTTATGTTGAAAAGTTGTATTTCTGCATGTATTTAAGTTGAATTAAAGTTGAATTTAAGTTGAAAATTGTATTTTTTGCATGTATTTAAGTTGAATTAAAGTTGAATTTAAGTTGAAAAGTTGTATTTCTGCATGTATTTAAGTTGAATTAAAGTTGAATTTAAGTTGAAAATTGTATTTTTTGCATGTATTTAAGTTGAATTAAAGTTGAATTTAAGTTGAAAAGTTGTATTTCTGCATGTATTTAAGTTGAATTTAAGTTGAATTAAAGTTGAATTTAAGTTGAAAATTGTATTTTTTGCATGTATTTAAGTTGAATTAAAGTTGAATTTAAGTTGAAAAGTTGTATTTCTGCATGTATTTAAGTTGAATTTAAGTTGAATTAAAGTTGAATTTAAGTTGAAAATTGTATTTTTTGGATGTATTTAAGTTGAATTAAAGTTGAATTTAAGTTGAAAAGTTGTATTTTTGCATGTATTTAAGTTGAAAAGTTGTATTTTTGCATGTATTTAAGTTTAATTTAAGTTGAAAAGTTGTACTTCTGCATGTATTTAAGTTGAATTTAAGTTGAAAAGTTGTATTTCTACATGTATTTAAGCTGAAACATGTTCACTTGCATGTGGCATTGCAAAACATTTTGACAAAAAAATTGGTTAAAAAAAAAGAATTTTCTTCAATCACTTTTCTATTCAACTTCTATACAACTCTGTGATGACCACCTAAATACTAACGATGTCATAAACTAAATACAGTATTATTATATATCTATTTACAATATTGTCTGCTTTCTAGTGTTATATCTGCACACAGCATGACTTCTACTGGATACTAAGTAAAGCTGCTGGCAGGGATGTGAAGATGAAATCAAAGACATGCTGACCAGCACAGGAACAGAAAAGCATCCTGTAAGCAGTTCGACGATTATATCAAGCAAGTAGTTTCATTTGGTCTTAATGGACTTGCACACAATATCTATTTTAATCCATCTGAGGAAATATTTCTTGTCACTTTTTTGGAAGGAGGACAATAATTTCAAGGTTATTGCCTGGACAATAGCAAATCAATTTTCAGTGACACAGACCTAAACAACAACAACAACAATAACTTAATTTTAATAATTAATAAGTAACTTAATTAAGAACAACAGCAAACAGTGGTGAAGGACAGGGAAGCCTTGAACAGATAACCAGTCCATTGCAGGCCAAAACACACACGCGCGCGCGCGCACACACCTTTAATGGAGTGGTTTGATTTTCCCATCAATAAAATATGTCTATGAGAAATTAACTCAAATCTGAAAGGAATACAAACGTTATGATTTTTCTTAAATTTTTCTAAATAATGCCATGGTGATTTACAGGAACTGGCACAATGGTGGAATGGTTTGCATGTCTGCCTCACAGTAAGATGGCCCTGGGTTTAATTCCTGGGCTTGGCTTGTTTATAAGTTTGCATGTTCACCCCATGCTTGTGTGGGTTTTCTCATAGTACTCTGGTTTCCTCCCACAAATGAGTGAGTGAGCTTACAATGTTTAGCTATTCCACAGTGCTAGACTTTAGGACAGTGCGGAAAGTGTGTGTGTGTGTGTGTGTGTGTGTGTGTGTGTGTGTGTGTGTGTGTGTATGTGTATGTGTGTTGACTTGAGACTTGACTTATTTATTTTTTTCTTAAATGAATTTTACGATATTTACACTTTATTATATTGATAGTAACCCATCAGAGAAAAGTAGGTATTAAGTGTGAAATGATTAATTTAAGTTCAGGTATACCACGGTTTACATTGTTAATTGGTTCCAGTAGAGACGACCTAAGTCGAAAATGACTTAACTCAATTTAGCTTGTCTCTAGGCTAGCCTATGTTAGGCTACACCAAATTTATCATTATTCGTGGGGGATGCCTTCCTCCCCCACCCGGGAATCCCCAGGAAATCCTGAATTATTGATGCGGTTTTAAAACCCTAAGTATGATATTACATGCGCTAAAATATGCTTCTTAAACACACTCTATAGACAGTCTTACTCACTAATACAGTAATAATGCATTAAAATGTAGTAAAATTTATTAATTTTGTACTGTGGTAATATTTACAAATAAATAAAGCACTAAGGCTCCTTACCAGAAGCTATAGAAGATGCAGGGTGTTTGAGTGGCATCATAGGGCTTAAATAATAATGAAAAACACACACAAAAAAAAACGTGAATTCACAATTCAAGCAATCACACTGATGATACATACGAGAAGGAGGAAAAAAGAGGTGTACACATCATCTGCAACCAATCAGCAGGAGGGAGAAACTCAGCCATTGGCTAAATTGCTGGGGCTGCCGCTAATTCAATGCTTCTCAAATAGTCGGCCGTGATTATATGATTATAATGATGTAAACTTTATTTTTATCTATTTTTTATTTTTCCATATATTTTTTGAAAACTGACGTATAATCGAAAACGACTTAAATCGAGGTATAGCTGTAATTGGTACCATTTTGACACCTAAAAGTTGTAACCTAAAATTTGAAATGATACCAAATATTCTAACACGTTTTGCTCGGTTTAGAATAACTAACTAAAACCTACCAGGAATTTTCAGCCGTTAAAACTTCCGACTTCGGGAAAAATCATTTTTTTAAATAATTTACAAATTTCTGACTTAATCCTCACCTTGCTGTGATGAATTACAATTATATTAGAACATAGAAGAATTTCAAGTGAAAAACTGTACAAAAAATAATGATGATTTCCTTTCGGCTTTTCCCTTTTTCAGGGGTCGCCACAACCAATTTTGAGTGGCATGTTTGATTTGGTGTAGGTTTTTACGTCGGATGCCCTTCCTGACACAACCTTTTAGCAAGGAACAGAAACACGCTGACGGCTATGCAGCTACTTTTTACGAAAGTCAGCAACTGTTCTTTGACATGAACCGCTCACCATGGACAGTGAGAGACATGGCCGGCCTTTGATAACCCAGTTAGCTGCACTGGGGCAACAGTGACAACCTTGTGGAGAGTGGGACTCGAACCCCCAACCTTAGGATCAGCGATCCAGGTCCTATACCACTAGACCACTGCCACCTGTGTACAGGTCCTTCTCAAAAAATTAGCATATTGTGATAAAGTTCATTATTTTCTGTAATGTACTGATAAACATTAGACTTTCATATATTTTAGATTCATTACACACAACTGATGTAGTTCAAGCCTTTTATTGTTTTAATATTGATCATTTTGGCAAAAAAGTAAAAAAAAATAAATCCCTATCTCAAAAAATTTGCATATTTCATCCGACCAATAAAGAAAAGTGTTTTTAATATAAAAAAAGTCAACCTTCAAATAATGATGTTCAGTTCTGCACTCAATACTTGGTCAGGAATCCTTTTGCAGAAATGACTGCTTCAATGCGGCGTGGCATGGAGGCAATCAGCCTGTGGCACTGCTGAGGTGTTACGGAGGCCCAGGATGCTTTGATAGCGGCCTTAAGCTCATCCACAGTGTTGGGTCTGGTGTCTCTCAACTTTCTCTTCACAATATCCCACAGATTCTCTATGGGGTTCAGGTCAGGAGAGTTGGCAGGCCAATTGAGCCCAGTAATACCATGGTCAGTAAACCATTTAGCAGTGGTGTTGGCACTGTGAGCAGGTGCCAGGTCGTGCTGAAAAATGAAATCTTCATCTCCATAAAGCTTTTCAGCAGATGGAAGCATGAAGTGCTCCAAAATCTCCTGATAGCTAGCTGCATTGTCCCTGCCCTTGATAAAACACAGTGGACCAACACCAGCAGCTGACATGGCACCCCAGACCATCACTGACTGTGGTGACTTGACACTGGACTTCAGGCATTTTGGCATTTTCTTCTCCCCAGTCTTCCTCCAGACTCCTCCAGATTTCCGAACGACATGAAAAATTTGCTTTCATCCGAAAAAAGTACTTTGGACCACTGAGCAACAGTCCGGTGCTGCTTCTCTGTAGCCCAGGTCAGGCACTTCTGCCGCTATTTCTGGTTCAAAAGTGGCTTGACCAGCCCAGTCCACTGCTTCCACAGGTCCCCCAAGGTCTGGAATCGGCCCTTCTCCACAATCTTCCTCAGGGTCCGGTCACCTCTTCTGGTTGTGCAGCGTTTTCTGCCACACTTTTTCCTTCCCACAGACGTCCCGCTGAGGTGGCTTGATAGAGCACTCTGGGAACAGCCTATTCGCTCAGAGATTTCTTTCTGTGTCTTACCCTCTTGCTTGAGGGTGTCAATGATGGCCTTCTGGACAGCAGTCAGGTCGGCAGTCTTACCCATGATTGCGGTTTTGAGTAATGAACCAGGCTGGGAGTTTTTAAAAGCCTCAGGAATCTTTTGCAGGTGTTTAGAGTTAATTGGTTGATTCAGATGATTAGGTTAATAGCTCGTTTAGACTACCTGAACATGATATGCTAATTTTTTGAGATAGGAATTTTGGGTTTTCATGAGCTGTATGCCAAAATCATCAGAATTAAAACAATAAAAGACCTGAAATATTTCAGTTGGTGTGCAATGAAATTACAATATGCTAATTTTTTGAGAAAGACCTATACAAAAAATAATAAATAAAATTATAATGGAAAAATAAAGCTCAGTCGCAAAAAGAACAGGATTGGAGTGGGCTCTGAAATGAGGATCTGGATTCAATATCGATATCAGGTTTCCATTAAACTGCTTCGGCGCGATGAAAGAACGGATTAATGTATTTTTGGGTGTGGTGGATTGAAAAATGTGTTGCTGCGATCACATAAAAAGTTATTGTACTTATTGTTGTCGGGATAATAGATCATGCCTGTTAATATAATCATATGATTATCATATAACGTAATACAGTGATCCCTCGCTACTTCGTGCTTCAATTCATGCAGCTTCAGTGCATCGCATTTTTTTTTTTAAATATTCATCGAATTAAAAAATAAGGAAATTAAGGAAGAATAGGGGGAAAAGTTAAGGAAAATGCCGCAAAACAAGGCCAATTATGCAAAAAAAAAAAAAAAACAAACAAAAAAAACCCCTAAACAAACACAAAACCTCCCATCAAAACTAGTTACATTTTTGTGAGGTGCGCATCTGAGTGTGTGCACACGCACATGTGTGTGTATTTATATTTTATTTATATCTTATGCATTCTTTTTAATGTTTAATTGTTATTATAAGCATTTATAGCATTGAATATGTATTTATTAATATTATATACACATTTACATGTACGTCAGTCGGGGGGGGGGGGGGGGGGGGGGATTCTACTTCGCTGATTTCGGTGGTCGCGGGAGGATCTTGGTCCCAATTAACTGTGCAAAGTGAGGTTCAGTTCAGTTCAAGCCTGTCACCCTTGCTGGGACATAGGCTGCCAAGATCCCTCCATCTGTCTCTGTCCTGGGCCAGTCTTTCCAGCTGACCCCATGAGTGGCCCCTCTTCTTGACGTCTACATCCAGGTCGCGTCGCCAAGTGTTTCTCGGCCTCCCTGTCTTCCTTATTCCTTGGGGGTTCCACCTCAGGGTTTGTCTTGTTGTGTTAGCGACTGGTTTGCGCAAAGTGTGACCAAACCACCTCCAGCGACGTCGTTTGATCTCGGCTTCTACTGGCTTTTGCCTTGTTTGTTCCTACAGTTCCCTGTTGCTGATCCTAATATAATAGGACAGACTTCACATTGGTGTTGAAGAGCCTTATCTTGGTCATGGCTGATAGATCTCTTGAAGCCCAGATGTGTTTGAGCTATAAAAAGGCTATCTTGGCCTTGTTTATTCTGGCCTTTACATCTGCGTCTGTCACTCTCATGGAGTTGACGAACTTGGAAAGCATCAGAGACCTGGCTTCCATGAGTCCCTCATACTAGTTCCTGATTATGTTGGTGAGTTTTGCTGGTACTGCGTGGTGTCTTAGCAGATTCCATAGGGTCGCTCTGTCCACACTGGCAAAGGCTTTCTCAAAGGCGAGGAAGTTGACGTAGAGAGGGGTATTCCACTCCAGGGACTGCTCCAGGATGATGCGTAGTGTTGCTATCTGGTCTATGCACGAGTGGTCTTTCCATAAGCCTGCCTGTTGGTCTCTAAGCTGTGGGTCAACGATGTCTTTCATCCTGTTTAGTAGGATCCTGCTAAAGACCTTTCCAGGAACTGACAATAGGGTGATCCCTCTGTAGTTTGTACAGTAAGTAAGATCTCTTTTCTTTGACAGCTTGATGAGGTAGCCCTACTTCCACTCTGATGGCACTTGTTCTTCCTCCCAGATATTCTCAAAGAGGGGGTGTAGCACATTAACAGTTATGATCATGTCTGCCTTCAGTGCCTCTGCTGGTCCAGGAGCCTTGCCTGCTTTCAGCTGCCTGAGAGCTTTTATGATTTCCTCCTTGGATTACAGTCAATCGAGAGGTCGTTGTCAGCTGTTGGGATGTCTGGTGGGTCTTGTGGGGCTGGGTCAATTTAGGAGCTCTTCAAAGGAGCTCTCTCCATCTGTTCTTTTGTCCTGCATCACTTCGTATGGCTTTCCCGTCTTTTACTGGCCTTTTGGGCTTGGGGAACTTCTTACTGAGCTTCCTGGTGATGGTGTAGAGGTCCTTCATGTTTCCGTATCATGCAGCTTTCTCTGCCTCTACGGCAAGTGCCTCCACATACTTCCTCTTGTCTGCTTTTATGCTGTTTTTTTGCAGCTCTGGCAGTGCATGTGTAGGACTCCTGTGCATTGGCTTTCTCTATTCTTGTGTGACTGGTGTTAAGTGTCGCCTTCGTTACCTTTCTATCTGAGATTTTTTCCAAAGAGTTGGCTGTTATCCATTCCTTGTGGCTGCGAGTCTTTTAGCCCAGTACCTCTTGGCAGGTTGATGTCACTGACTCTCTCACCACCTTACATTTTCGATCTACGGTTTCTTCTTCAGGCAGCTCGTGGAGGACTTGGAATCTATTTGTGAGGGTCAGTCTGTATTCCTCCAGCTTCCCTGAATCCTGTCGGAGTCCCATGTTGAAGCACTGGCGTATTCCTGTTCTCTCAGTCCAGTTCCTCTTTAGCTTGAGCTTGAGTCGCGCCACCAGTAGGTGGTAGTTGGAAGTGATGTCTGCCCCCCTCTTGACTCGCACGTCTTGTAACAACCGGCGGAACTTTCTGGCGATGCTCACATGGTCAATCTGATTTTTGGTGTTGTGGTCCGGTGAGACCCCGGTTGCCTTGTGGCTGCATTTATGGGGGAGTTCCACCAATGACAAAGTTATTTAATGCACAAAAGTCTGCAAACCGCTTCCCATTGTTGTTCATCTGGCCTAGTTCTTGTTGACCCATGACTTCTGTATAGGCCTGATTGTTACTGCCCACCTTGGCATTCATGTCTCAAATGATGATGTTGAGGTCTCTGTTTGAGCAGGTCTCAATGATGGTCTGGAGTCTGTTGTAGAATTCCTCCTTATCTACATCATCGCCTTCGTTGGTAGGGGCGTAGCATTGAATGATGTTCATGCTGAGCCGTTTCTTTTTGATCCTGAAGGATGTCGTTAAGATGCATGGCCCATGGGCTTCCCATCCAATGAGGGCTCTCTCTGCTGTTTTGGAGAGTATCAGTGCCACTCCCTGGGTATGTGGAGCATCTTCTCCGTCATGACCAGAAAGCAACAAGATTTCTCCAGAGTCGATTCTCCTCTTGCCGCTGTCTGTCCATCGGGACTCGCAGATCCCAAGGATGGTGAGGCCGTAGTTCCTCATTTTTGTAGTCACTTGTGCCGTTTTCCCTGCCTCATACATGGTCCGTACGTTCCATGTACTGATAGTGGTGGTGTTTCTGGTTGTGAGGATGGAGGTCGGCTGAATGGCTTCCAGATAGCTCTGGCTTTCACCACTCAGCGTCATAGGTCCTCTAGCTGGAAGTCCATCCTTTCCCAGGAGCGTTGTTAGATTTGGATTCCTTGTTGGCGTTTTTTGTAGCTTCTTTGTGTTTTTACAGGGATGGGGTGCTGGCCCTTCGCCTAACCCTCCTCCTTTCTCATCCGGGCTTGGGACCGGCCATGGCAGAGTTGCGGAAAATGAGGGATCTCTGTATAATCGTTTCAAGACAAAAGGCTCTCTTGCAATATTTCTCTAATACTTGGTTGATATAAAACACTATTCGTACATTAGTTAACATACATATGCTTAACCTCAAACTGTCATAAAAATCTCATAAGTGGACAATTGCATCAGATAACCTAAACAGTGTAAAAAGTTTGTATGCCAGTTGTAACACAACTGATCTAAGAAATGGATGTGATGCTGAGAACTACCTAGAAGACACAAAATAAAATGCAAATTCCATCACAAGGGTCTACGATGGCACTTTCCTTTGTACACCGGGTCAGTTTCATAGGACACACTTTCAACTGTCCTAGGAATTTGCATAATTTTGTGTTGTGTACAAACTTGAACACCTCATGAGACCATTGAAGGGCAAACCACACACAACCAATCCAATCACATTCACACCTCGGGGAAATTTGGAACAACCAATTAGCCTATTGTGCATGTGTGTGGACTATGGGAGAAAACTGGAGTATCATGAGGAAGCCCAGGCAGGCACAATTAGCACATGCTAGCTCGAAACAGAAACACCCTTGAAGAGTACAGAAGTCAAACCAGGACCTTCCTGCTTTTAGGCAGATGTGCTAACAACCATGCTTCCCTTAAAGGAGACATTGAAGATTAATAATAATAATAATAATAATGATAATAATAAAAATAATAATAATAATAATAATAATAATAAGATCCCTCTCTGCTGCATATAAATCTTTGCTGATGATAATAATAATAATAATAATAATAATAATAATAATAATAATAATAGCCCTGTGATGGCCTAGTGAGCTGTACAGGATGCACTCTGCCCCTCCCCAGAGTCAGCTAAGATGGGCTCCAGCCTCACCACAACCCTAAATCAGGATTAAACGGTTGCATGAGATGGCCCATAATTCACAAAGTAAAAA
>CM045733.1:69080000-69087500 GCA_024760905.1 Plotosus lineatus | reverse complement strand
CATAACAGAAAGGCTGAGTGTTTAAACATAAACATTCCTTGCATAGTATGGATAAAAAAAATAAAAAAAAAATCTGTGGCTATTGTTGGATATGTTACTTGTCCATCTTCATAATGAGTAGAAAGGAAAAAAAAAAAAAAAAAAAGAAGAACCCAGCACCTGAATCTGTTACCGAGAGCATAAATTTGTCAAAGTCCATTAGTGTAATTGCAAGTGGTAGGGGAGCATTATTCATAGCAATATCCTGAACACATCTATCTTACTGAGACGTACTGATTAACTGATTCCTCATGATTGCTACGCTTATCAATTATTAAGACAAATGATTCGAGGAACCCAAGCTACAGGCATGTACCATGTCTCCTTGGAAGCATCTGTCCTTTTTTCATTGGTGAGACAAAGTAACACGGCAAAACTTGCACTAAACAGAAGAGTGGAGGAAGTTTTTTTTGTTCACTCTGGCTTAATGGAGTAAATGTTTAAATCTTTTTTAGGGTGACAGGCTGTTTAAATGAAAGCGCAGTGTGCAGGGTGCAGCAGACTTACAGGTTCTTGACGGTGGTGATTCCTCGGAAAGCCTTACGAGGTACAGCCTGTAGCTGATTCTCACTCAGGTCCCTGGGGAGAGACAGCAAGAGAGAAAGAGAGAGAGAGAGAGAGAGAGAGAGAGAGAGAGAGAGAGAGAGAGAGAGAGAGAGAGAGATGAAATATTAGCAGAATGTTTGAAGTCACTTCACATTTCGGAGAAGCAGAGAAGCATCTCAGGCCTGATGATGGGTGTTGAAACAATCCGGCCTTTCTGCAATGATATTCCTTCACTTTGAAGTTCTAAAACAAAATTGTTCAACAGACCATAAATGTCACAGCTTACTTCTGTGCCTTTGAATCCTCCATCTCT
Source organism: Plotosus lineatus (assembly GCA_024760905.1). Taxonomy (NCBI): domain Eukaryota; kingdom Metazoa; phylum Chordata; class Actinopteri; order Siluriformes; family Plotosidae; genus Plotosus; species Plotosus lineatus. Next base: position 69,086,602 of record CM045733.1, on the reverse strand, counting down.
GTGTATATTGTATGTATAGAAGTACAGTGATCCCTCGCTACTGCATGCGTCAGTTTCTGCGGCTTCAGTGCATCGCGGGTTTTTCAAAAATATTAATTGAAAAATAAAAAAATTAAGGAAAAATAGGGGAAAAGTTGAGGAAAATGCCGTAAAACAAGGCCACGTATGCAAAAAAAAAGAAAAAAAAAAAAACACCAAAAAACCCCTCAAAAAAAACAACCCAGCAAAACTACTTACATTTATGTGAGGTGCGTGTGCGCGCGTCTGTATGTGTGTATATTTATAATTTATTTGGATCTTATGCATTATTTTTGAAAGTTTAATTGTTATTATAAGCATTTATTTTTATGGTCTGTGTTGGGAGTGGCAGCTTTTAAAACTGAAATTTGCAGCTTTTAACACTCTTGTTCTATCCTTATGCACTGTAGGCGCTGGCTAGGGGCGTGGCTCACTTGCAGGCGGAGTCTGGCGCAGCATACCTGATTCCACTCAGTCATCACCGGGCTATAAAGATGAGTGGGGCGCTCCTCCCAGCACTAGAAGATTGTTCCCTCCATGCAATCCCGTTTCCCCGTGATCTCTCTGGCTCCTGGTTCTCAGCTTCGTGCTCAACCAGTTCATGCTTCGAAGTTCCCCTTTGTAATTTTGGCTTTTGTGCTTCCCCTCACCTTTACGGTGACTACGATTGTCTGTACTCCAGTGCCAAGTTTCCAAGTTTCCAAGTTTCCGGCATTACGATTTACAGCGTTGAATATGTATTTATTGATATTACATACACATATACATATACATGTACGTATATGTCAAGTCAGGGCAGGTCGATACTACTTCGACTTTGTGGAAATCTGCATTCACGTGGGCTGGGGTGGGGGTGTCTGTTGGTCCCCATTAACCACGGAAAGTCGGGGATCCTTGTGCATTTCTTCCAGACGCATGCCATTGTTATGAATAAAAAATATTACATTTCATTTGAGTCACATGATAATAGAGGACTGGAAAAGAGGTGTTTAATTTTTGTATGCACACCCACAAATATCAATACTAATGGTCAACATGTTTTTTCTTAATGCTTGAGTTAGGAGCCAAATGATTTTTGACATTTTGAAATGGTTTTGTTTAACTCTATTAAGCTTGTTTGTTTGTAGGCTGATAACGCCAAATATAATTTGAAAAGCAAAATGCGATTACTACAGCCAGAAAGGGAACAAATAAGATATGGAATATCGGGCCGGCTAATCGGAGCGTCTGCCTGTTAGTCATGGCTGCAACACGTAACATGGAGAGAACGGGGCTTGGGTTAACCCGTCTGCCCTTGCTACAACCAATTTCACTGATAAACAATCAGGCACGGATCCAAACACTCAGAGGAATTCTGCCAGGCTCGCTGTGTGCTCCGTAATGATGTATCAGCTATAGGACTGCCAGCAATTTCCTCTTAGGAGAATTATGCAAACGGAATTTATTGGACCCACGTCGCTCTTTAACGTGCTGAAAAATCCGATATGCAGTTGTTATTTTAGGAACCAATTAAGCTTGATTTATTTTTTATTTTTATTTATCTTTCATTCGTTCATACATTCATTTTCTAAGTCTCTTAATCCTAATTACGGTCACAGGGAGGCTGATGCCCATCTCAGCTGAAAATGGGTGAAGGCGAGGTACACCCAGAACAGCTTGCCAGGCTATTGCACGGCCAAGACTCACATAACTATTCACACTCACACGCACAACTTGGGGCGATTTGAATACAGGGATCCCTCAGTTTCCATGGCTAATTGGGACCGAGATCCTCATGCAGCAATCGAATTCCGAAAATCGAAGTAGGACAACCCCCCCCCCCACACACACACACACAGACACTGATGTATACGTACATGTATATGTGCAAATAATATCAATAAATACATATTCAATGCTATTAATGTTTATAATAACAATTAAACATTAAAAAATAATGCATAAGATACACACATGTACACGCAGATGCAGATGCACACACTCAGACCCGATGTATCCAGTTTTGATGGGAGATTTTAGGTTGTTTTTTGTTTTGTGTTTGTTTAGGGATTTTTTTTTTTTTTTTTTTTGCATAATTGGCCTTGTTTTTGTGGCATTTTCCTTCACTTCTCCCCTATTCTTCTTTAATTTCATTATTTTTTTATTCAATGCTTATTTATTTAAAAAAAACCTGCAATGCACTGAAGCCGCAGACTTGAAGCGCGAAGTAGCGAGGGATCCCTGTACTGTGCATGTTTTTGGACTGTGGGAGGAAACCTGAGTATCTGCAGGAACCCTACAAAGGCACGGGGAGACAGAAACGCCGCGAGCCCGGGAAAGGAACCCAGGCCTTCTTCCTGTGAGCCAGACATGCTCACCAGTGGGCTGGTTACACTTGCACATTGGCTGTTCGAAATTGCCTCTAGGTGTGCGTGTGAATGGTTGCATGTGTGTTGCCCTGTGATGGTTTGGCGAGCTGTTCGGGGTTTACCAGCATCAGCTGTGACCGGCTCCGGCATTCCTGCAGCCCCAGTAGGACAAAGCAGTTCAGAAATGAGTGACAGACAGTGTGAACGAGTGCAGCTTCTAAGTTTTATTATTATGCATTGCATTAAGGGAATATAGATTTGCGTCTGGCTGGCCTTGATTATTTTTGACATGTCCGACGGCCTTGCTTCTCATTTCGGCTTGCCTATTTCCGCTGGCACTCTGAACGCTTGCTCGTTTTGGCGTGTGCTTCTGTGTAAATGTCCGTCACTCTTTTCACATGCGTTTCACCTGATGTCGAACACAGAAGTTACCGGTTTTGATGGCACGGATGCAAAGAGCATGTGCAGAGGGAAAAAATGTGTTTTATGGATTTTAATTCTTTATGAGTGCATGAGCTTGGCCTGAGATTCCTCTCCAAGCTAAGAGGAGAGGGCTTCGACGGATAATAAATGCTTGATTGTTTTGTTTACTCAGCTGGATTTTCCTTCCGATCCTTCAGATTAAAACGCAAATTTGCCTCAGCTGAAGAAGATCAGTAATGAAAAACTCTTATTCTCTGCAGCTGTGATCAACTCGACACTCAGTCTTGGGACTGACAGCGAGATTAACTTGTGGCCAAGGATTGAAGCCATAATGGCAATAAGCGGCATTAGGTGACATTTAATGAATAACAACCTGAAACCTGAAGCACGGGCTGGGGGGGTGATAATGAGAGGTTTATGAGATGCGGATAAAATAACCAAACACACACTATTTATTTTCTTCAGTTATACTACAAGTAGAATAAATTTAATCCCATGTCATTCTGACTGCGAAACTGGATCTCATGCTCATACACACACAGTATAGTCGACTGGTTTGCCTGCAGATGTGCCTCAGCGAAAGGAAGATATTAAGTCTCACGTACACATGCATGTACCCACACACACACACACACACACACACACACACACACACACACACACACACACACACACACACTATCTCTCTTTCTCTCTCACACACACACACACACACACTCTCTCTCTCTCTCACACACACACACACACACACACACACACACACACACACACACACACACACACACACTATCTCTCTTTCTCTCTCACACACACACACACACACACTCTCTCTCTCTCTCTCTCTCTCTCACACACACACACACACACACACACACACACACACACACACACACACACACATACTGAGCATGTGTGTAGGTGCGAGTGCATTCGTCTCCCGCCTCTGACAATCTGCTCGCAAATTTCATTAATTTTATTTTCCTTTCGCCCTCCTCCTCCTCCTCCTCCTCCTCCTCCTCCTGACTCGCAGGATGGCTGCCATAAATCTCCTATTGATTCCATTAAAGCCTCCCATGTCCAGACAACCTGGCAGCACCAAAACATATTACTGATAAAAGCTGAACAACACACAAGGATAACGGTGCGGGAGTGCAAGGAGAATCCGTCCTCAACCACATGACATAAAACGCATACGCAGATAAAAATAAATAAATAAACGAGTAAAACAAAAGCTTTCGGCTGGCTGTGTGAGGGCCAATTGTATTTATTGCATTTCAGTAAATGCCACCGTTCATCTTTCACCCAAAAAAAAAGGAAGTAAATTGAATAAAGTGTTTCAAGGCCACATTTTTCAGGCTGCGCTTCTCGCGGTGCGTACTTCCTACAGAAAACAGTCCTGAAAGGCACAGAAACAAAGTGTGATTGTCGAAGACGAGCAAAGATAAAAAGAGCACATTACGGTAACAGGAACATAGAAAGCACAGAGGTAGCAGCATCAAAGCCGCCCCACTCCCAGATCAAATCACAGCCCTGCTTCAAGCCAGTCTTTTAAAGCGATAAAGTCAAAGTGGCAATCTATCGCTTGTCATTTTCATTATGGTGAGCTGTGTGGAGCAGGGCCGGACAGACTCTGTTGCTCATACATCTGCTGCTGTCTCTGTGTATCACCTTCTATCCATTATGTGCTACCTCAATTTGCTCAGTACAGCAGTAATTTGAGGACCAGTTTGGGGGTTTAACAATTAAGAATTATTGACAATTAATTCTGAGAGCTTTAATTCAAACCCCAAACACACCCACATCCTCTCTATACAGGGATCCCTCGCTACTTCGAGTGGCTTCAGTGCATCGCGTTTTTTATTTTTATTTTTTTTAAATATTCATCAAATTAAAAAATAAGGAATTAAGGAAGAATGGGGGGAAAGTGAAGGAAAATGCTGCAAAACAAGGCCAATTATACAAAACCCCCCCAAAAAACTCCAAACAAACAAAACCAAAAAACAACCCAAAACCTCCCATCAAAACTACTTAGATTTTTATGTGAGGCGCGGACGCACACAGATGCGCGTGCACACACTGACACGCGCACCTCACATAAAAATGTACGTGTATGTGTGTGTATTTATACTGTATTTACATCTTATGCATTATTTTTTAATGTTTGTTATTATAACCATTTATAGCATTGGATATGTATTTATTGATATTATATACACGTATACACGTATGTACAGGGATCCCTTACTTTCCGCGGTTAATTGGGACCGAGATCCCGACGCAACCACCAAAATCCGAGAAGTAGGATCACCCCCCCCCCAAACCCCCGATTGACGTATATGTACATGTATATGTGTATATAATATCAATAAATACATATTCAAATGCTATAGATGCTTATAAATAACAATTAAACATTAAAAAATAATGCATAAGATGTAAATAAAATATAAATACACACACTCATACAGATACACGTACAGTTGCATGTGCACGCACTCAGATGCACACCTCACAACAATGTCAGTAGTTTTGATGGGAGATTTGTTATTTTTTTGTGTTGGTTTAGGGGTTTGTTTGTTTTTTTTGCACAATTGGCCTTGTTTCTGCGACATTTTCTTTAACTTTTCCCCCCATTCTTCCTTAATTTCCTTATTTTTTAATTCAATGAATATTTAAAAAAAAAACAAAAAAAAAAACACGTGATGCACTGAAGCCGCATGAATTGAAGCACGAAGTAGCGAGGGATCCCTGTATACGTCACTCATGGGGGTCGATCCTAATTCGCGGAATTCGACGGTCGCGGGGGGGATCTCTGTCCCAATTAATCTCGGAAAGTGAGGGATCCCTGTACAGGAATACATTTCTCCTTAAACACTCCTACACACACTCCTGATAATCTTTTTACTCCTCATGACAAACAAACACAACACTTACAAACCTGTTTCACTCGTTATACACTCCCAGTAATCAGTATCGGGAATAAGGTTCACATTAACACAGCGCGGTTATATTGGACATTGTCATATATTTTTATGACTTTGCCTGGTTTGCACTACAATGGCAATAGAATCTGTTTCTATAAACTCATTTTGCTGAATTGGATTGGTATGCTGCAAGATCCTGTGCACCACAACCCCCACCTACACACTCTTGACACAAGCCTGATCCCCACAAACATGCTACCAACACACCCTGAACCACACCTTCACTTTACATTCTTTCCCTGCAAACCCACAGCATACACCAATAACCACACGAACACACACACACACACACACACACACACACACACACACACACACACACACACATACACACACACCCTGCAATCTTTTTACACATTAAAAAAACACTCCGATACACTCTGAGCCCCATCGACACACTTTCTAATTCTCAAACACTTTATATACCTGTGCACCCAATAGTCATTATCTTTTCGATTGGCACTCGCAGGGCATGATCGCACCTCCTACTTAGACTGTAGAAGCCTGGAGAATTAGGCATAAATTTACCCATGGCCCACACAAGGCCAATTGGTGCACAAGAATAAGGCAAAGTATAAGGCAGGGTTGAAACTTTGTTTTTTATTCAGTGACTATTTCAGTTTGATAAACCGTAGAAAGCATTCAGCTCATTCACGTGATGTAACAAAAGAAAAATAAAATCAATTCATTCATTTTCTAAGCCATATAATCCTAATTAGGTCACAAGGAGACTGGCACCCATCCCAACCGACTCAGGGCGAAGGCAAGGTACACCCTGGACAGCTTGCCTGGCCATCGCAATAATGAATAAAATGAACATCTAATTGGC